>PVJS01049315.1:0-14706 GCA_004027185.1 Glis glis | reverse complement strand
AGGCTGGCCGCGAACCCGGATCCTCCAGTCTCCGCCTCCCAAAGTACTGGGATTACAAGTATGCGCCACCAAGCCCGGCCACCCCCAGCTTTTTTTGGGTTTTTGTGTGTGTGTGTGTGTGTGGTACTGGGGATTGAACCCAGGGGCATTCTACCTCTGAGCTATACTCCCAGCCCTATTTTTTAATTCTTTCTTTCTTTGTTTATTTATTTATTTATTTATTTTGCAGTACCGGGGATTGAACCCAGGGGCATTCTACCTCCGAGCTACACTACCAGCCCTATTTTTTAATTCTTTATTTTATTTATTTATTTATTTATTTATTTATTTATTTGCAGTCCCAGGGATTGAACCCAGGGGCGTTCTACCTCCGAGCTACACCCCCAGCCCTATTTTTTATTCTTTATTTTGAAACAGGGTCTCACTAAGTTGCGGAGGGCCTCACTAAGTAGCTGAGGCTGGCCGCGAACCTGCGATCCTCCTGTCTCAGCCTCCCAAGTACTAGGATTACAAGAGTGCACCACCATGCCCGGCTCTATGTTTTTGTTTTGAAACAGGGTCTTGCTAGGCTGCTGAAAGTCTTGCTACATTGCTGAGGCTGGCTTTCAATCTGACTCAGCCTCCCAAGTACTAGGATTACAGGTGTACAGCACCACACCCAGCTTGCTATATGACTTTTAAACAAATGCACCAAAATACATTCTAGCCAGATGCTGTCCCCTCAATAATAAGCCCTGGGGTGCTCTATACGTAGTCTGGGGAATGCTGAGAATTTCTCAAGCAGTTAAATAACTCTCATTTGGGGAAGTTAAGAGCCTTTGGTGCACTCTGAGTAGTCACTGTGGTGAATGGCCAGATTGGCTTTGGAAATAGACAAAAGTACCAGAGTGTGCCGGGCGTGGTGGCGCACGCTTGTAATCCTAGTACTTGGGAGGCTGAGACCGGAGGATCGCAGGTTCACAGCCAGCCTCAGCTACTTAGTGAGGCCCTCTGCAACTTAGTGAGACCCTGTTTCAAAATAAACAATAAAAAATAGGGCTGGAGGTGCAGCTCGGAGGTAGAATGCCCCTGGGTTCAATCCCCAGTACCTACAAAATAAATAAATAAATAAAAAAGAAAAAGTAATAGAGTGTGGATCGAGCTGCATACTAGTGGAGGTTCAAAAACAAACTAAGAAGAAATGCCTGGAAAGTGATAGGACTGGTCTTCGGTGGCTGGACTCTGAAACTGAAGGCAGTTTGAAAGGAGGAAGTTAGCAGGTGTTTTACGTACAAGTGGATGCTTATGACAGGACAGGCAGCCACGTGTGCGTGTGCGTGTGCGTGTGCGTGTGCGTGTGCGTGTGTGTGAGCTGGGAAGGTCATTACCTTTTAGAATAGCAGCAGGCAAGACCAACTAGCAGTTGAGGCCATTCTCATGGTACTTATTACCATTTTGTTGGTTTTTTTTGTTGTTGTTGTTGTTACTGGGGGTGGAACCCAGGGGACTTCTACCTCCAGGCTACACCCCCAGCCCTGTTTTGTTTTGGAAACAGGGTCTCTCTAAGTTGCTGAGAGCTTCACTAAGTTTCTGAGGCTGACTTTGGACCTGTGATCCTCCTGTCTCAGCCTCCCAAGTACTGGGATTACAGGCCGAGGCCACCATGCTCGGCTTACCATTTTGTTTGTTTAACCTCAAGTCCTCCAGCTTCATCTCAGAACCGAGTGTCTTAGGTTAGCATTTCATACCTTACAAGTTAAAGCAAACAGGGAGGCTCACTCCGTGTTTTCACGTACCGATACTTACAATGAAGTTTGGGGTCTTTTTTAAGCTACGAATTGTCTTGTACAAAGAAGCAGTATGGATTGTGGAAAGAATATTGGCTTTGGAGCCAGATAGGCCTGGCTTCTAAACCCAGTTCTGCGATTTACTGAGCAGCTACAGTCTACTTCTGGGCTTCAGTATCCTAGTCTTTACAATGGGCATCAAATACCTTAGACAATATGGAAATATAAAACTATGAGCCGGGCGTGGTGGTGCATGCTTGTAATCCCAGGAGTTGGGAGGCTGAGACCGGAGGATCCAGGTTCGCAGCCAGCCTCAGCTACTTAGTGAGGCCCTCTGCAGCTTAGTGAGACCCTGTTTCAAAATAAAGAATAAAAAATAGGACTGGGGTGTAGCTGTAGCTCAGAGGTAGAAGGCCCCTGGGTTCAATCCCCAGTACTGCAAAAAAAAACTGCATGTGTATATATGTGTGTGTGTGTGTGTGTGTGTGTGTGTGTGTGTGTGTGTATAGGGTACATGTATGTAGGTGTGTGTGTAGGGTACGTGTATGTGTGTAGGGTATGTGTGTGTTTGTGTGTGTGTATAAGGTACATGCATGTGTGTGGAGGGAGGGTACATGTGTGTATAGGGTACATGTATGTATGTGTGTGTGTGTAGGGTACGTGTGTGTGTGTGTGTGTGTAGCTATAATTACTACAGTGGCTCTAGTACAGTTGAACTATCCACAGAGCCGTCATTCCTGAATTTGCTAACAGTTCTGCTCTTTTAGGAATTTAGCTATTGTTTCTGTCTTCACTATAACGCGTACGACAAAGCATGAAGCTTTGCTCATTGACTCTAAAATGTTCCCACACTGTGAGCTTGGAGAAATAAGTGCAAAACCGTTCTGTAGAAACCCAAGTAGAGCTCTTGAGTGCAGAGAGGGGGGAAGAGCGCGTCTGGCTGGTCGGCTCTTCTGCCCCTGCTGTCGGCTCTTCTGCCCCTGCGGTGCAGAGCGAGCTGCGGACTCAGGAAGGCAGAGGGCCCGCTGGCTGTTCCGCAGACTCAGCAAATGGTCCTGGGACAGGCACAGACGAGACTTTACATTGGTTCCGTTTTTTCCTAGCATTATGATCAAGTCCCCAGGACGGACCAAGATCCCCGCAGTAATCACCGCGCAGAGCTGAGTACAGTCCAAGGTTAATTGTGTGCGTGGAAGAGCCGCTCGCTGGGTGTGGGCAGGCACTCCGCTAGGGCCTGCGCTTGGGGCCCACGTGCTCTGATGTTTGTGTATGCTTGGTATTTCTGTTTGCATTTCTACATGTCAGCGGTTCCGCATCTCAGCGGACAGTCCCACGGAGAGGAGTTTCTGTGGGTGGAAAATGCCCCTTTCATTCAGCGTTTGTCAGATACGGGGGGCTGGGTTTTGCTCTCATCTGTGTAGTTCTGTGACTTGGGGCGGGGGGTAACGGCCCAGGCGATGAGAGCCAGCCAGTGGTGGCTGTGTGGCATCTTGGCAGGTGGCGGTGCCTCTTAAGTGGAGAAAGGGGACTGGGAGCTCCACATCCTCCTTAAAGTGAATCGTTATCTCCCAAACATTCCTTACCGAAAACGGTGCCAGTGTGGGGTGTGTTACACTGTGGGGTCCTGTTACCGGAGGGAACTGATATGAGGGGCACATTTTTTCAAAGAATGTTTTAACTGTGGAAAGAACTCTTAACATGAGATCTATCCTCCTTCCTAGAGGTGCAGGTTTCTAATGTCCTGATTTGGCTCTGAGACAGGAAGTCCAATTTAGACATCATCCGTCATTCTGCCTTAAAATTAAAAAGATGCTTTTGCAGCCGGGCATGGTGGCGCACACTTGTAATCCTAGTACTTTGGGAGGTGGAGACCGGAGGATCCGGGTTCACAGCCAGCCTCAGCTCGCTCGCTCTCTCTCTCTCTCTCTCTCTACTTAGTGAGGCCCTCTGCAACTTCGTGAGACCCGGTTTCAAAATAAAAGTATAAAAAATAGGGCCGGGGATGTAGCGCGGAGGTAGAACGCCCCTGGGTTCAATCCCCGGTACCACAAAATTATAAATAAATAAATAAATAAATAAATAAATAAATAAAAGATGCTTTTGCAGCCGGGCGTGGTGGCGCACGCTTGTAATCCTAGTACTTGGGAGGCCGAGACATGAGGATCGCAGGTTTGAGGACAGCCTCAGCAAGTAGTGAGACTCTCATCAACCTAGCGAGACCCTGTTTCAAAATAAAAATAAAATAGGGCTGGGGTTGAAGCTCAGAGGTAGAGTGCCCCTGGGTTCAATCCCCAGTGCCACCAAAAAAAAAAAAAATGCTTTTGCAAAAGGAACAAATGCAGTGCTTTTTGGGTGGGAGTGTTTGAGTGTATAAGCAGTATCGAGCCTTCTGGAATCCTCAGTGTGATATGTAGGATAATTTTTTGTTTTGGTGCTGGGGATCAGACCAGCACATGCAAGGCAAGCACTCTACCACTGAACAACATCTTGAGCCCCTGTAGGGCATTTTTAAAAAAACAGATAATTCAGTTCTTTGGGTTGTTGCACAAACTTGAAATTGGTCCAGATTTTTGTGCGTGTGTATGTGTGATACTCGGGATTGAATCTAGGTGTGTTCTACCTTTGAGGTACACCTCGAGCCTTTTTTTATTTTATATATATATATTTTTTTATTTTGCGGTACTGGGGATTGAACCCAGGAGCATTCTACCTCGGAGCTACACTCTCAGCCCTATTTTTAATTCTTTATTTTGAAACAGGGTCTCAGTAAGTTGCGGAGGGCCTCACTAAGTAGCTGAGTCTGGCTGCGAACCCAGATCCTCTGGTCTCAGCCTCCTAAGTACTGGGATTACAAGCATGCCTGTCTTATTTTATATTTTGAAACAGGTCTCACTAAATTACTGCATGCTGGCCTCAAACCTGCAATCCTCCTCTCTCAGCATCCCAAGAACTGGGATTATAGGCATGTGCCACTGTGCCTGGCTTGGTATATAGATTTTTTTATGTGTTATTCTTAGTGCCTTCTAGATTGGCATCTTTATAAATGAACCTTTTCAAGCCGGGCATGGTGGCGCACGCTTGTAATCCCAGTACTTGGGAGGCGGAGACTGGAGGATCCAGGTTCGAGACCAGCCTCAGCTACTTAGTGAGGCCCTCCGCAACTTCATGAGACCCGGTTTCAAAATAAAGGATAAAAAAATAGAGCCAGGGGTGTAGCTCGGAGGTAGAATGCCCCTGGGTTCAATCCCCAGTACCGCAAAATAAATAAATAAATAAATGAACCTTTTCTTAAGGAAGAAACCCATCCATGCATTAAGGAAATTGTATATAAGCTGGGGGGGGGTGGGAAGCAAGGTTAGAGTCATAGTTGCTCCCTCCTACTGACACACCCCAGCTACTGTGGTCCCCTCCGCCTGAGTACTGGTGATGCTTGTTCTATGGGGTAGGGAGAGAAATTTAACTTGGAAATCTTCTTCCGGGCCCTCAAGTTAGCCTTTCCGAGGTCTCTTCCTACAAAGCAGGTGAGTGACCTTCTAACACTTTCTTCATTGGTCCCACAGGTGACCTGCCCCAGCACCTGCAAGTGATGATCAACCTGCTGCGTTGTGAAGACAGGATCAAGCTGGTAAGGAGAGAGCAGAGTGGCGGGTCTTCATCGTGAGCCCTGGAAGTTGATGGGGAGCCATTCATGAACGATAAGGGGGAAAGCTTGGACGTAACTCTGTGTTCTCCCATGTTGTCCGTGAAAGCCAAAGCCAGGGGGCCGGGGTGCGGCTAAGTGGTAGAGCATGTGCGAGGCCCAGGGTTCAATCCCCAGCACCACACCCCCGCAAAAAAAGCCAATGCCAAGTTTGCTCCCCAGCACCCCAGAGGGGCCAGTGGAGTGGCGAACCAGGACTTTGTGACAATCCATGCCAAATGTGAATCTTCTTTCTCTGTATTTCATTTGTGCGCTGTCACACATTGTGGGTATCCCCTCTGAGCGAGGCACTGTCCCCGGTGGTAGGGGGAGGCCTGGCTCCTGCTCTCAAGAACGGCACCTTTGCCGGGTGTGGTGGTGCACACCCGTAATCCCGGTACTTGGGGGGCTGAGACAGGTGGATTCAAAGCAACTTAGCAAGGCTGTCAGCAACTTTGTGAGACCCTGTTTCCAAATAAAAAATAAAATAGAACTGGGGGTGTAGCCCGAAGGTAGAATGCCCCTGCGTTTCATCCCCAGCAACACACACACACACACACACACACACACACACACACACACACTGCAACGTTCACTTCTCAGCCTTGGTTGGGGAACTAAAGTTCCTGGTGTTGGTTTGGCCACGGGAGGGTGGCGCCCCCTGAAGGACGAAACAGTAAGCGCCCCTGCCCCCTGCAGGCCGTGCGCCTAGAGAGCGCCTGGACGGACCGCGTGCGCTACATGGTGGTGGTGTACAGCAGTGGCCGCCAGGACACGGAGGAGAATATCTTGCTGGGAGTTGACTTCTCCAGTAAGGAAAGGTGAGTCTCACGGAATGGCGGTTCCCTTCTGGGAGGGGGACAAGTGTCGCTGCTGGAAAAAGGTCTCCCCCGTGCGATAGGTGCTGAGAGGGCGCAGGGGCACTGAGGCCCTGGGAATAGGGTGGCATGCTGTTGCAGCTCTTGGGTGCTGGGCACTCTGTCAGATGCAGACTCTGCTGTCAGAGAGCTCAGCGTTTACTAAGAGGACAGAAAAGTTACACCGTGCTTTGAGGTTTAACACTGGAAGAAGTGTCAGCCAGGTGTGGTGGCATACGCCTGTAATCCCAGTACTTGGGAGGCTGAGACAGGAGGATCGCAGGTTTGAGGACAGCCTCAGCAAGTAGTGAGACTCTCGTCAACCTAGTGAGACCCTGCTTCAAAAAAAAAAAAACAATAAAATAGGGCTGAGGTTGGGGGTGTAGCTCGGAGGTAGAATGCCTCTGGGTTCAATCCCCAGTAATGTGAAAAAAAAAAGAAGTGAAGTTTCCATCCTTTTTCTGTTGCTAGAACGAAATACCCAGGGCTGGGTACTTTACAAAGAAAAGAAGTTTGTTAGCCAGGCGTGGTGGCGCATGCTTGTAATCCCAGTACTTGGGAGGCTGAGACCGGAGAATCCGTGTTCTTGGCCAGCCTCAGCTACTTAGTGAGGCCCTCCGCAACTTAGTGAGACCCTGTTTCCAAATAAAGAATAAAAAATAGGGCTGGGGGTGTAGATCGGAGGTAGAATGCCCCTGGGTTCAACTCCCAGTTCCGCAAAAAAAAAAAACAAGAAGTTTGTAGCTGGGTGTGATGTTGCACGCCTGTAATCCCAGTACTTGGGAGGCTGAGACAGGAGGATCGCTGGTTTGCAACCAACCTCAGCAACTTAGCTAGACTTTTGGCAACCTAGTGAGATCCTGTTTCAAAACAAAAATTTAAAAAAATTTACAAGTGCTGGGGATGTAGCTCAGAGGTAGAACGCCCCTGGGTTCAATCCCCAGTACCACAAAAAAAAAAGACAAGAAAAGAAATTTGTTTAGCTCATGGGTTTAGAGGCTCAAAGGCCCAGATGAGGTGGTCCCATCATGGGTCAGGGCCTCATGGCAGATGGCATCACAGTGCTGGGAGCAGAAGAGGTCACATGAGATACAGGGAGCCAGAGGGACCCAGGGACCGGGCTTATTCTTTTTATAACAACCCGCTCTGGTGGAAACTAACCTGCTCCACACAGCCAGCATTCGTTCCCTCCGAGGACGGAGCCGTGACGTGATTACCTTCCACTAGATCCCACCTCTTAAAGGTCCCACCACGCTGGGGCCAAGCTTCCATCACATGAACCTTTGGGGGACAGCCTCAAACCATGTCCAAACTACAGCCGGGGCGCCTGGCCAGGAATGTTTCCTGACGGAGCCGATGGCTGTGATGGACATTGAAGGACAAGCTGGCGTTGGGCAAATGAGGCAGGGAGGGCACCGTCCCGTGGGAGCACATGTCTGGTCCAGCAGTGACATTCCGTGGGTTCCCAGGCACTTTGGGCGGGTTTTTGGTCAGTGGCTTAAAGAGACGCTTGCAGTTTCCCAGTAACTGAAATATCGTGGGCCCTGTTCGGTGTGGGGAGTGGCCCTCCTGACAGCTAGGATAAACTGAGCCTGCGAGGTCCTTGCAAACCCTGGGTTTGTTGGAGCTAGTTCAGAGTGGACTCCCTTTATTCGTCATCCATCCACCTACTGATTTATTAAACATACGTTTTTACTCACGCTCTCCCGTGCATGAGGCAGCAGACTGGGCCCCAGGTAAGCCAAAAAGCAACAAACAGCACACAGTTCTTGCCCTCAAAGAGCTATGGGCAAGAGCGGATCACGGCCGTGGCCAGCCACGAGAGGGAGGGGCTCCGAGACAGAGGGATGGATGCTCAGGCTTCTGCGAACACAGGAATGGTGGTGCTCTGCTGGTCTTATAGGAATGGGCTGCCAGGAGAGTTTGGGGTGGGCGGGGCCAGGAGGTGGTGGGTGGGGCCAGGAGGTGATGGGAAGAGCATCTCAGGCCAAGTCAGTAACAGAACAAGTCACACAGGTAAATGACCACGGAGACTGTGCGCTCTTGTGTTCCTGTGAGTGAGCTATGACCAAGACTTCGTTGCTTCTTAGACGTTCATAAATGGAACGTCTTCTTTTCTGACTCCAGCCCTTCATGGCATGATGAGAAAGTTTTCCATTTATTATTTATTTATTTATTTATTTATTTATTTGTGTGTGTGTGGTACTGGGGATTGAGCCCAGGGGCATTCTACCTCCTAGCCCGATTTTAATTTTATTTTGAAACAGGGTCTCGCTAGGTTGATGAGAGTCTTACTACTTGCTGAGGCTGTCCTTGAACCTGTGATCCTCCTGTCTCTGCCTCCCAAGTACTGGGATTACAGGTGTGTGCCACCACACTCGGCTAAGTAACCAGTTCTGATTCTGAGCCAGAACCTCTTCCCATAGACTATACCCATCATTTGGATCCTGACAGGGAGCCTCCAAGAGCGCGGTCTTCTTCCGGGTCATCTCTGTCACTTACAGTTACCAAAACACCTCCATGAGCCTCTCATTTAACCCTTGACTCGCCTGTGGGGTAGGTGGCCCTGCTTCACACTGCACAGGAGGAATGGGAAGCTGGAGAGGCTGAGGTAAACACAGGGTCACCCCAGTGGGTAGCTGAGCTGGTCCCAGGCCGGGGCTCTTACTTTAGACCTGCTGAGCCATGGCTCCCACTCGCCCTCTCCCGACTTGCTGCAGCTCCTGCTCACGGCCTTGCCCACTTGTTCATTTGTAGATTTAGCCTGTGTTTCTCGTTAGCTCTTCCTGTAGGTCAGGCCTGCCAGGTAGGTGCTGGGGCTGCGTCACTGAGCCCAGGAGACATGGCTTGTGCCCTCAGCCTAAAGTCAGGGCAGACCTTAGACATACACACGTGCACCCAAGTCGGTTCCTTACTGCTCGGGTGGGTGGGCCCAGGCACTGTTCCCAGCCCCTCTGCCTCCCCTCAGCACCCCGGCTTCAATTGTCATGGGGCGCCTCGCCCTGTGGTCCTCTTGCCGCCACTCAAGCCAGTGTCTCCTCGCACTGAGTCCAAGCACAGCCCCCTGCAACACCACCCCAGGACGGTGCTGGTCTCCGGTGGCTGGAGAGGGTCCTCAGGTCCTTCCTGCCACTGGGCCCAATGCAGCTGTGAGGTGTGTCCGCTGCCCGGGCATTGCAGGGTGCTGGGGAGTGGCATTCCTCTGTGGCTCCCACGCTGCCCAGGCACCAGGGTCTCTTCTCTCCCCTGGCCTGAAAATAAAGCCCCGATCCTCACCAGAAGCCATTAGCTGGCCAAGGGCACAACACTCCTGTTTTCCTAAATTCTTGCCATGAGATTTCATTTCCTTAATTAAACAAAAAAAAAAAAAAAAAAGGAGAGAGAAAGAGATGAGCGTTGACCCCAGAGGGCATCTTCATTGGTTCCAGGAAGAGGGCAGCCACATGAATGGGCGCATTGGACCGATGACCAGCCGTGGCGGCTCGGGCTCTCCATCAGAATTCTAGATCTGCACATGCCTCCTGGGGCGACCCGGAGGCCACCCTGAGGATTTGACCTTGGGTTCATTTTCACTCAGCTTCAGGAACATTTTGAGAGCCCTGAGAGCACGTACCACCATCCTCCACACACTAGTGTTCTGCCATCTGTACAGGTCTTCCACAGTGGGCTCTCGTGACAGGCCTGTCTCCTGCTCACGCCTCCAGGCCCTGCTGGCTTCCCTGTTCCTGCTGCACAGTCCCCAGGGACTTGAGACCTTCTCCTCCTGTGGTTAACACCCACTTCATCCTTCAGGGTCATTCTTCCTCTAAAAAGATCCCATTGCCCTAACGACGAGTCCCTGCTTCCCATGTAGATCTAATCCAAAGACCCTCCCACACTGCAGAAACCTTCGTTAATCACCTGGAGGCTCACGCACGACAAGAACAGTTACAAGGATGCCGTGGAGTTGTTACAATCATGTCCTTGTCCCTCACCAGTGTGAGCAGATATGAGTAGAAGTACTCTGTGGACTTTGCCTGCTGCTGTAGGGCTCACCAGTTTCTTCCCCACCTCTGAGTGTGAGGGAGGCCGGTTGAGATGGACCTTTGTTTCATACGGACTGTGTCCACCTCTACCTGCCCTGGGCCTGGGCCTGGCTGTTGGGCCCCCCAGCTGTGGTTTCTGCAGCTCCCTGGACTGTGACCTCCTCTCTACTAACAAGTTCCTGGTGTGTGTTCTCATTGGTCAGGTCAGGACTTGCAGGCCTGCCCATGCATTCTCAGGGTGCCCTCTGGGTTCCAAAGGCTGACTCCTACCTGGCACTGCCCCACTGGGACTAGCTCCAAGATCTCTGTGAAGCTCAACACAAATTTTACGTTGCAGCTCTACAAAGGGCATACACTGAGCCCGCGGAGAATGGGTAGACTCTGGAAGGTCTTGGAGCCAACTGCTCTGTGGGTGCACAAGCCCATGAGGACCCGCACGGTGGGCGGTGCTCCGGAGGAGGAGCTGGCTCCCCGGCCCCAGAGCTCCCCGTCTACACAGGCGCACGGGCCAGCAACCATAACGTTACTCCCCAAGGGCATTAAGTGGTAGCAGAGACATGAGCCCAGGATTCCTGACTGTTGTCAGGGCTGGCCCCTGGCACAGGTGCTCAGTTTCTCACAAGCTGACTCTTAAAAATGCCCAAAGAATTTTCATCAGAATCCGAGGAGACCCTCTCTCTGATAAGCCCCCGATTCCCTCTGTTTTGCGGTGGCGCCGGACTCCAAAGTCGATGGGTTGGTAAAGTGGCAGCTACACAAAAGGTAGAAAAGCATCTCTCTCTCTCTCTCTCTCTCTCTCTCTCTCTCTCTCTCTTCTTAGTGAGGCCCCCCGCAACTTCATGAGACCCGGTCTCAAAATAAAGTATAAAAAATAGGGCCGGGGGTGTAGCACAGAGGTAGAATGCCCCTGTGTTCAATCCCCGGTACCGCAAAAAAAAAAAAAAAAAAAGAAAAAAGGTAGAAAAGCAGATGTCTGAAAGTGAGCTGCAGCCATGGCACGGGCACTCTCCCACCTCCCGCCACCCGGGACAGACGAGGCTGGGGTTGGCTGCCACTACTTGCCCGTGTGCCCCTCTGGGTGTGGCCCTCTGCCAGCATGGTGCCAGCCAGCCATCAGGGCTGTGTGTCAGCTGGGTGCCCTACACCCCAGGAGCCTCAGCTGGTTTATAGATTTGCATCCACACAAAAATGGTGCAGCCTCTTGGTGACTCCTCTAACAGGGCCATCCGGCACCCGTGTCTTCTAGAATTCAGTGGTGAGTGGACCCTGCCCAAACAGCCTGAGAACTTCTCCCAGACACACCCAGCAGCCCGGCCCGGGTCAGGTGGTGGTTGTCTGTGAGCTGGACAGGCCAGGCAGAGACCGAGGAAAGACTGTCCCTGTGCACGGGTGGACGCTGACTCCACGTGTCCCCTCTCTCTCCCCCATGCAGTAAAAGCTGCACCATCGGGATGGTTCTCCGGCTGTGGAGCGACACGAAGATCCACCTGGATGGAGATGGGTAAGGACAGGCTATAAAAGATTCTTTCCCTGTAGACTTGAGCAGGAGTGGGTGAGGGCATCCTGGGTAATCTTGCGTGCAGGGTTGATTGCACTAGAAGTCCTGCTGTTCAGTGAGCTGCGTAGGGAGGAACATTCTGGAAGGATGCTTAGGTCACGTGGCATCTAGGGAAGCCCGTTACAGGAGGTCTGCTGCCGTCTGAGGTTCAAGAATAGCGGCCATCAGCCACTTCCCTTGATTTACGCAGTGAACACTCACTAGGTGCCCTCTGTGAGGCTGGGGCCCAAAGGTTTACAGATGGATCGGCACAGCTGGGGCTCTGCATCTCGGGGGGCACCAGGAAGAGACACATGACTGACAGGTTCAGCAGCATTTCAGGGCTACTTGAGGGGTTGCAGAGAAGGAACACTGGCTCGGCCTGCGCAGGTAGATGAGGACCATCTGGGTTCCACATGGATTCACCCCGGGAAAGTGTGGAAAGAAATGCAGTAGGAACTTGTCCGGGCACTGGGAGTCCAAGCAGGTGAAAGTTATATAGCTTTAGAGAGAACTGGAAGGAACAAATAAAAGTTTGACTTGTTGAAGTGGTGGGATTATGGGATATTTTCCCTTTGTAAAATTTTGCTTTCCGTTGATATGTTTTCATGCAATTCCAATGTGTAGATAGATTGATTCTACATGAGATGGATGGATGGATGGATGGATGGATGGATGGATGGATGGATGGCAGGCAGGCACCCGTGGCTGGTGCGCGGGGACAGTTGTGGAAACGCAGGAGATGATGTCCCCTGTGTCCTTGCCTCGCACCCTTGCTGGACTTTCTTTTTTAAGCGGCACTCTAGTTGCTGCTCTTGCTCTTGTCTGTGGGTTCTGTGATCCCTCAGCGGGTAGCCGGGCGTGTTTGTTCTCAGCGTCCACGGTGGGGCCGCTCTGTTGGCTGAGCGTGATCTGTCGAGAGGGGTCTGACTTCTCTCCCCGCTGTCTTCTGTTCCTTCCCAGTGGGTTCAGCGTGAGCACAGCAGGAAGGATGCACATATTTAAGCCCGTGTCTGTCCAGGCCATGTGGTAAGTGTGGTTTTAGGGACTTTTAATTCGGTACAAATATTTTTCTAGCTGACAATCTAAATAGAAAAACCCCTTCTAGGGAGACTGTTAGGGAAGACTGTCAGGGGGAGGGGAGAGGATGGGGGGGGTAGATATGGTCAAAGTATGTTATATACATGTGCAAATATGTCACAATGAAACCCATTATTGTGGGGGGTACCGGGGATTGAACCCAGGGGTGCTCTACCTCTGAGCTATACCCCCACCCTATATTATTTTTTATTTTGATACAGGGTCTAAGTTGCTGAGGGTTTTGCTAACTTTCTGAGGCTGGCCTCGAACCTGAGCCCCTCCTGTCTCAGCCTCCAAGTACTGGGATTATAGGCGTGCGCCACCATGCCCAGCTGAAACCCATTACTCTGTATAATTAATATACTACTAGAAAAAAAAAGAGAAAAACCCCTTATATACTTAGACGCTGATGTGGGTGGGTGTGTATGTGTGGCAAAATATACATAACATGAAATGTGCCGTCAACCATCTTTAAGTGTACAATTCAGTGGCCTTAAGCATATTCACCCTGTACAGCCATCACCACTGTCCATTTCCAGAACTTTCCCATCCCAGATGTAAACTCTGTACCCATTAAGCAGAAACTTTCTCTTTTCCTCCTCCCCAAGCCCCGTAACCTCTATTCTTTCTGTCCCGATGGATTTGTCTGTTCTCAGAACCTCATAGTGAAACCAAACAGTATTTCTCCTTCTCACTCCTACACTTAGTGTAATATCTCACTCTTACACTTAGTATAACATGTTTGAGATTGATTCATGTTGTAGCATCTATCAGAATTACATTCTTTTTTAAAAAGCTGAATACCATTTCATTGTCTGGATGTACACTGTGTTGATATGTTTGTTGATGGACCTCGGGGTTTTCTACCTGTGGCCGATTGTGAGCACTGCTTCTGTGGGCGTTCATAGACTTGTATTTGCTTGCGGCCCTGCTCTCAGTTCTGTTGGGTATATATCTAGAAGTGAAATTGCTCAGTCATGCGGTGATTCTGTTAACTTTTCGGGGAACCACCAAACTGTTTTCCACAATGTCTCCGCCTTTTTACCTTCCCACCAGCAAAGCACAAGGCTTGCGATTTCTACTTATCAACTTCTGTTATTTTTAGTTTTTGTTTTGGAGATAGGGACTCCCCGTGTTGCTCCAGCTAGCCTTGAACTCGTGATCCTCCCTGTCTCAGCCTCTTGAGTAGCTGGGATTACCATTCATTTCCTTCCTTCCTTCCTTCCTTCCTTCCTTCCTTCCTTCCTTCCTTATTGGGAATTGAACGTGGGGCCTTGGCTTGTACGTGTTAGGCAAGTGCTCTCCCACCGAGCTGCACCCCCAGACCTTTATATTTTTGAGACAGAGTCTTGCTAAATTGCTGAGGCTGGCCTCGAACTTAAAACTCTCCTATCTCAGCCTTTCGAGTAGCTTGGATTATAGGCATGCACTACCTTGCCTGGCTTACCAGTCTTTTTATTTTTTTTTTATAATCACTATCTGTGTGTGTGTGTGTGTGTGTGTGTGTGTGTGTGTGTGTGTGTGTGTGTGTGGTGCAAGGGCAGTCTACTTACCTCCAAGCTACACCCCTAGCCCTATTTTATTTTATTTTTTGGAAACGGTACCACTAAGTTACTGAGAGCCTCACTAAGTTGCTGAGGCTGGCTTCGAACCTGTGATCTTCCTGCCTCTGCCTCCCAAGTACTGGGATTACTGGCGTGTGCTACCACGTCCAGTTTACAAATCACTACCTTTTTTTTTTTTTTGGTACTTGAGGATGGAA
>PVJS01049314.1:0-14702 GCA_004027185.1 Glis glis | reverse complement strand
AGGGAGAGAGAGAGAGAGAGAGAGAGAGAGAGAGAGAGAGAGGGAGAGAGAGCTGAGGCTGGCCGCGAACCCGGATCCTCCGGTCTTTGCCTCCCAAAGTACTGGGATTACAAGCGTGCGCCACCACGCCCGACTGACCAAGAGTATGCAGTTTAACAAAATACAGCCTGTGCTATAAATGCACTTCTAATTCATCTGTGGGAGGCAGACACATAATTAATCAAATTATTAAAGACAATGTTAATTTTTATGTTTTCTGGGACAATTCTGAGCAAAAATGATTGATTGTTTATCCAATCATATAGAGTGTTTGCAATACACTGAATTATTTTATTGGGACAAGAGATGAGATAGTAAAAAGCTAGACAGTAGCCCAACTGTCATGGAGCTTACACACCTGTAGTTTTATGAGTTGTAAATAATTTCTAAATTGTCTGACAGCTGGTTTAAGTTGGAAGTAAGTTTATTGATGACATAAGCAGGAACGACATGTTATTAGAGAAGCCCTTCATATGAGGCTTTTTTATTATTTTACAGGTTTCTAGAAGATTTTTTCAGTGATAAGTGTTATGAAAAATAATACATGAAATCAAGATTCATATATAAAGCTATTTTAGAAGACACATTGTTTTTCTTCATAACCTGGAATCAAAATTAAATGTATAAAAGTGAGATTTGAATGAATATTTTTAAACTACTTTATTCTTGGGAATGCATAGACTAAATTAAAGATAGACTGGAAATGTCATTGAGGGAATTCATCTGATGTATTTGATTAGACCTACATCTTCATATATGTGTGGTTCAAAATAACTTTAAAGACAACTTTTCAGCCAACACTAGATTTCTTTTTTTTTTGTTGATTCCAGTAGCTGAATTTGGAATTAGGATTCATATTTCCATTTATATGCAGATTCAGACTTTCCACCTGAGGAGGGAGGGTCATTTCTTTTGCCCAAAATACTAATATATAGGGAAGTTTCATTTACATGAGTATTCCTTCCCAGGACAGGAGGCCTACTTTTGTGATATCTAGAATATTCATTGCAATAATTTCATAGCCTTCTTATACTTCATCATTGTATGCTACAATTTTATGTGCTAAATAATGGAGATAAATACAAATTAAACTTTTAGTGGGCAATGGAAAGGTGTGAAGGAGTTTTAAAATGGACGGGGTGAATTAAATAGCACCGAGTGACCAAATCAAAATTGAAATGGAGGATGCTGAAAGGCTAGGTGCATTAATATACTGACAGAGATATAATATGTAGAACCATTTTATGCCTTTTCCTTTCATCTCTTTTTTTTTAATCCTTTAAAAATTGAATCCTGCTAAGAGTGTTTTAAAATATAGAGCCTTGGGTTATGTATGCCAGCTCATCTAATGTATACCTGAAAAGCTGCTACAGTTATCTCCGATGTGGAGATTTATAACACAGAGGAAATCAAAAAGTGGAGATAAATCATTGTACAAGAGTACTATTAGCATCTTATTAAATGATTTCTTATTGTATTGAATAATAGCTAAAAGATAGCTTCATTTTAGTGAGATAATTTTGGCCTATTCAAATTCTATGAGAATCGAAGTCCAATAATGTGTGTATAAAATAACCATCTTTGCTTTGGAGAATGTATGCGAACAAAATATCAAGTTAGAAAACAATATTCATCTCTGTTGTTTAATAGAAACATTTTCTAAAGTTATTTTTAAAATGTATTTTCTCCCTCAGAAGAATTCCATCTGGAAGAATATTATTTTATGGAAAATTGTTCAGCTTACTATCACTAAGACAAACATTTGCATTCTTTCACTAATTGAAAAAATTCAGAGCAGCATTATTATATGCTAGGTACTTTAGATTTAGAGGTTACACCATTAGTCTCTGAATCATGTAGCCTACAAACAGTGAAGAAGTATACGCTCTGTATACCTGTATTTTATATTTACTTTGAAACACATAAATCTATAATCCGAAATGACTGATCCCACAACTTAGAAGAAGGGAGATTTATTTGCTCCCAGTTTCCTTGGAGATTTTGGGTTCAGACTATGTGAGGTCAGGGACTGTGGATTTCAAGGTACGGTTGTGGGAAGCAGAGAGAGGGACAGCACAAGGCTTTGCTCTCACATCATAGAGGCCAGAATCAGAGAGAGAGAGAGAAAGACAGAGAGAGCAGGGAGAGGAGGAAGGATATATCATCTCCAAGAGCACACCCCTAGGGACTCCTCCTCAGCAACCAAGTCCATTTCCAAGATTGCTACCTTGTTTCCATGAGGGCTAGGCAGACATTCTAAATCCAAACCATTACACTGATATATAAACAACTACCTGCTAGAAATTTCTTCCTGGTTTTTACAGATTTTCCTCATTCCTGTAAACCTCCTTCTATCATGATATACTGCTCCCAGTTATTAATCATGAATACCCTGGTATAGAGCAAGTCATCCTTAATACTCCCATGTAATAAATTAGAACTCTAGGTCTTATCCTTAACTTTTCCTTTTACTTTATTCCTTTTATCTAATCAATTACAAAGTTCTATTGATAGTAACCCTTAAATGGCTTCTTAATTTGTTCTTTTCTCTCCTTACTGCTTCTTCTATTTCAGCATCATTGCTGCCTCTCCTAATTACCCAATCTCCATTTCTCATGTGTATTTTCTATATTGATTCCAAAATTTTTTCTGATCCTCCCAAATCAAATCTATAGTCCACAGTGTGAACTAAATAATATTAATAGGAAACCAATTGCTGAAAAATAAGTGGGTAAATTAAAATATCTTTACCATAGATATAAATCCATGCAGGATTTAGCCCACTTTAACTAATTTCCTGTCTTGCTCCCCTCCTAGTCCTCTTGTGAAACATACTGTAGTCATCCAAATTCACTGTACTCTTGTTTTTAACTTTCTGCTTTATCATTTTGACTGCTATAATGAAATACTATAAAGCGAGTACTTAAAATCCACAGAAATTTATTTCTCAGAGTTCTGAAAGCTATGAAATTCAAGATCACAGTGCTGTCAGCAGATATGGTGTCTGGGGAAAGCCTGCTTTCTTTCACTTTGTCCTCACATGGTGGAAGGGATGAGAGGTGTCTCTTGAGCTTCTTTTGTAATGGCAGTAATCTCCTTTATGAGGCTTCCATAAAGGAGAACATTATGAGGACTTAATGACTTCCCAAAGTCCTAAACTACTAACATGATCTCCTTAAGATTAGAATTTCAGCATGTGAATTTTTGGGGGGGAGGAGTGGGACACAAACATTCAGACGACATACTCTTTGCACGTGCTGATTGCCTTTATCTACTATCTCCGTTTATCACTTGAATGACTTCTCCAACTAGATGTTATGTCCTCAGTGAACATTCCCTTATACAGGAAATTTAGCCTGGATGCATTTTCTGCATGTGCTAGAATTGCCTGATTCAGCATATTTAGTATATCTTCTATTTAATATTTGTTATGCACTTATACTAAAAAAAATGTGTTTATCTGAAATTCAAATTTAACTGGGCAACTTGAGTTGTGTCAGGAAACTCTGACATTTACCCAAATAATTTGTCATAGCACAGTTAGTTTTTTTTTTTTTGGCTATTTGCTTATATTTCTTAATAAACTGTAAATTTCCCAAAGGCAGGAGTCCTGTCTCAATTTTTCTGCGTCGTGTTACTAATACTTTTAGAGCACTGCCAGGGACTCAAAAATATTTGAGAAAAGACTGAAATAAAGGTCAATATTAACACCTCGCTATTTCTGTTTTTCCACTACACTTATTGCTTCTAAGTCATAGCAACAGAAAATTGGATCTAATAAATATGAATACTTGTTAAATATAAAAGTACCAGTTGATCCTTAACAGAAGCAAGGAAGTGAATACTTTCACTTTGAATATAACTTACCATCTGCAACAAACGTAATTGAGGGTAATTCCATGAGCCCAAATCTCCAGTAGGCCATTTTTCTCAGAGACACACAGAAAAGTGTTAAACAGCATTGTAGTCTGTCATTTTTAGATCGTATTTGAATGGGAAAGAAAAGTTTTTTTTTTTATGTGAAAGAGAAAGCATTAGAAAGAAGCTCAGTAGCTTCTTTTCTGTTTGTACTCAGAGAAGTACATAGTTCTTTATGCAAATACATTCTTTTCAAAAAGAGTTGAAATAGTGGTTTGAGATTGGATCCAGACTTTTTTATATATTGTGATTGAAAACAATGATCTGGATATTCTGAGTTAATCATAAAAATAGAAAATACCAATATCAATTATAAGTCCATTAAAACAAAGCTTTTCATAATTGATTCTAGTAGCAATTGATCTCCAAATGTCACAAGATGCCACAGGGTTCCTAGAATTGATGATGGATAGCAATTTTAGTAAAATTAGGCACAGATAATGCAAAGCAAAAACAGCATCTGTTACATGATAAGGAGTTATTGGCATATAAAAATAGCTGGAAAATAATATTTTAGGGATTAGTTAGGAAAATATGTGCCCCCATGGTATTAACAAACAATAGAATATGTAATCAAGAAAGAATATAATGGTAAGTCATATTTATTCATTGGACAAATGCTTTCCAGGCCTTACTCTGTGCCTGACAATATTCTCTGCATTGACTGGGGAACAGGTAAAAAACGAGAGGAGAACAATTGACTTTTGACTCTGCAATATCAGTTGTTCCGTGGTTGATGATTTATGATTCCAGTATTTGAGTGCACTCTGAACACTGATGGGCATTGAATCTTTGTTTCCTGTCAATGCTTTCATCAGTAAGACCAGCTAGTTTACCTCCACTCGAGAAGGCCTGGTGACAACCCTCATCCACACCACCATTCTCCTGCTGTGATGGACCATGGCGACCTTACTTCCACCATCTCTTGTAGTCATCTCCTCATCTGGCTCCTCCTTGACTTTTGCACAGCTGTCCTTTCTATAAAGGCTTCTTTGTTTTATTCCTAATTCCCCATCTCCTGTACTTTAAGTCAGAGAGACAAGCATGTTTTCCTCATTGCTCATAGCTGCAACTTTCAAATTGTTTCAATTCCTATTTATATAAAGTATACACACATCAAAGGAAGGCTAAATGTGCAATGTGTGCATGCATGATGTTCATACCCTGACATACATCAAAATGTATAATTACAATGCACCAATAAATGAACATTAAAAAATAAAATAACAAAATATAGGAATTAAAAAACATGATATTTAAAATAAATATAGGTAGAATTTCTAGTATATTTTCCAGCACAGCAATGGATGGCATTTGTTTAGCCCATCTTGGAATTTTCTTTTAATTAGAACTAGAAATAAAATGCTATTCCTTATTAAAAAAATAACAATGGCAGCAAAATCATTGTATTTTACTCACTTTACCTACTATCCTTCCTCTTTATACTCATATTCTGATCTCTTAGTCATTCTTCTCATTAACTGAACAATTCAATTTATAAATCATAGTCTCTCTGCTTCCCAACTCCTGTTTCCATTCGCGTGAATTCAATATTTATGTAGGTGAAACCTCTACGATCCTGTCTTCTTGCTACCTTTATTTCTCTACCTCCAATGAACATTTCTTTCACTTTTTTTCTGCTGCCCACTTTCTATGAGGTGAATTATCTTCAGCTCTTGTCATTACCAGAAATTGCCATTTCTGAGTTCATCATTTCCAAAATTCCCCTCTCCAAACATGTTTTTATTTTTATTATTTTAGTTCATTTGTTTAATAACCTTTAACAGCAACATTCTTTGATTACTTTGATCTTGCTGTGCTACACACTCTTGTTTTCTGCTACTAGCCTCCTCTCTCTTGATATTCTATTTTCTAGTTCATTAGAATCATTCTAGTGCAAACACCAGGAACATGCCACTTTCCCTTTATCTCACTGACTAGTCAATCCCCCCCTTCCTGGATAATTCATGCACTAGCTAAATTACTTCTTGGAGAAAAATCACATGATACTTTTAAGCTGATGGGTATGACTTAAATTTAACAAAACCATTGTGAAATGCACTGGTATTCTTTCATGATTCATTCACTTATCTAACAAATATGCATCAGTAACCTTTAAAATAGGAGCTCTTCCAAGTGTCAAGAGTTATGAGTGAAAAATTCAAAATCTATCTTACCTTTATGTTGCTTATATTTCACTGGAATCTGGAGTGAAGGGCAGGCTAAAACTGAATAAAGAAATAAGCCTTTGGGAAATATCAGTTATAAGTTCTATGCATTCACTGAACAAATATTTATTTAGTACCTACTATCTGTCAGGCATAATATTATAAAAGTAATAAAGTAGAATAACGATATAGAAGGTTCTAGAGGGGAAATTTATAAATGCCCTATAATGCTTCCTTAAAGGGGAGATATGTTTGCTGAAATTTGACTTGTACAGGATAGATAGAAAACTATTTTGTGGAGAAAGATCCATCTTCTAAATCACTGAATTGTTGTAATCCCAGTACTTGGGAGGCTGAGACAGGAGGATCACAGGTTTGAGGCCAGCCTCAGAAATTTAGTGAGGCTTTCAGCAACTTAGTGAGACCATGTTTCAAAATAAAAATAAAAAATAGGGCTGGGGATGTAGCTCAGAAGTAAAATACGGGTTTAATACCCAGTACCACACACACACACACACACACACACACACACACACACACACACACAAAATTAGGACAAACATATCCTGTCCAAAGATAGAAAAAAAATAGGTATGGCTATAGCTTTGTGGCTGAGGGGAAGACTGAAGTGAGTTGAGGTTGGAGAGGTGAGAAGGAGTTGAGGTATGATACTGTCAGCTGTGGTAAATTTTCCCATTTGGCAGGTAGTTATGATGGCAGGGAACAAGTACACATGCTCCATCCTCAAACATATATAACCTAATTCCATTCTAAGCTAACATCTTCACTTCATACAACATTTAGAAATCAGAAACCATCAAATGCAAAATATCTCTGTCAACTTTGTGCCTATACATCTGCTACACTTTTCATCTCACCTAACCTTGACTCATTCCTTCAGTCTTTCCTTCTTCATTTATAAACTTTATATATGATGTCATTAATAGCTGCATCTCCATTAGGTCATTCAAAATTAACATTAGAGCATATGCTAATATATCCTAATTAAAAAGAAAAATCATTCCTTAACTCCCTCCCCTGTCTCTCCACCTGCACGTGCACCCTACCACACCATTAATATATCTGCCTCAGAACCATCAGTAGTCTCCATGTTTCAGTTTAAAAGGATTTTTGTCATCTCTTTCTTAACCTCTCAGCAGCATTCTACAAAAGTTAACATCACGTAATAAAATAACCAACAGGCAATTACTTCTTGACAATCCCCACAAATATACATCTCAATACAGTTGCTTGTCAGTATCTGTGGGGGATTGGTTTCAGGATGTTCTCAGATACCAAATTGGGCAGAAGCTCAAATCTTTTATATAAAATAATGTAGTGTTTTCATACAACCTGTGCATATCTTTGTGTATGCTTTAAATCACAGCTAGATTAATTATAATACCTGCTATCACGAAAATACTATGTAAATAATTATTGTGCTGTTTTGTATAGGAAATAATGAAAAAAATATGTACATGTTCAGTACAAATGTTGGTTTTTAATATTTTTGATCTGTGGTTAGTTGAATCCATGGATGCAGAGCCTGTGGATACAGATGGACAACTGTAAATTTAATATCAATCCCTACAGTAACAAAAGAAAAAAAAACACAAAAAAACTCCATGAGGCCTTTTCAGCATTGGTTCTTGCAATGATCAAGAAAGGCCCTATGTTGAAAAGTAAAAAATTCTAACCACAGTGCAGGATAAAGGGAAATTTTAATCAAGAACATTGCTCATATTCCACATTGTGCAATAAAATAGTTTACATATACATCATTCTAAGATGTTTTAAGTATATATAGAACATAGAATATGAAATATATATAGAACATATATATATATAATATAAAGCCTTTCTGTGCCTAATGGCTGATATAATTTTTGTGTGTATCTTTATGACCTTAATCTCTCAGTATGACATACAAAAATGTCTCCTCCATAATTTTCTGAATCAATACTTTCCCCTACTTCAACTCCCTCTTGCTGACCAGAAAAAAAGTCTTCTGTATTTTACCAAGCAATTTAACTCCAGAAGCCAAGAAAGGAATAAAAAGTGGAAAATAATTGACAAATATTTTAAACTAAGAAACTTCTTATGTTTATGACATTTTCAATGACTGATTTTTTAGAGCATCTAAAATGCAAAGTAGATCATTTCTTTCAACATTTTGTTTTAAATTAAATAAATTTTCAAAGAAATCTCAGTATGTTTGTTTTTTAATGCCTCTTTCTCCATCAACTAATGCTATTTCGTAGCCCAAAGCAGGCTTTTGAACAGTGTAATGTAGTAATTGCTTTATTCTGACAGGAACTTCCATATGTTGAAGATGTGAACATAATTCTTTGATTGGCCTACTCAAATGTAAACATGCCCAGTGGGTAAAAGAGTTCAGGTTGTTAATCATTTTTTGAATATTTATATGTTTGCAAAATTGTTAATGAGATTTTACAGTTTTTCTTCTCATACCTGTCAGAGATGACCGGTCCACATAAGGAAATTCAGGAGGTTAAGCAGGGCTCTAAGATAAGGCAACTTTCTATTTTTTCTACTGGCAACTCTTGGAAGTAGAGTTCTTTGTCAAGTTTCTGCACTGTGTCAGTCACTCCCGGCCACTGTCAGCATGTGGTTTTCAGAGCTTCCCTGGCTTTGCCTGATGGACTACTTAGATCCGGAGGCGTCAGAACCAAGCTAGCTTACATCCAAATGGCTTCCTTCAGGAAACTCCAACTTTGATTTTCAATATATTAAGCGTGTGTGTTGTTCAAAGCAATAGAATGATTTCAAGCATTTATTTAATTGGCTCTGTTTGTATAATTATTAAATTAAGATTGTCACTGAATGTTAGTTCATCTGGAATGATAATTCCAAAGCTGTCATTTTACTTGCAGTTTCAAAAGAATGGCAGAATTTCAAAATCGATTTCAGAAAGTAAAAGTTTTCTTCTTATTGTGGTATATAGTGAAACTGAATCGAATAATTTGATTTAGAACTAAAGCCAAGATGAATTCATAAAGCATGTAAACTTTAGAATATTTTAAGAGGGTTACATGAAATATTAAAAAGAGATTTTAAGCAGGTCATATCTTCTCAAGAATCTGCTGCAATATAAGCCATGGTTAATAAAGTATTGCTAATTTAAGGAACCTCGAACCTACTTCAGAGTGTTGTAAGGATCATTTGACCTGAATACTTTTTCTGTTTATAAATAAATAATCCTAAATGGCAAGCAAGAAATTTCTTAGGTATGTTTGACATTCCCGTTAGTTTCTTAAGCATTTTAAATTACTAGGCAGATATTTTATTGTATTATTTAAAGACAATTCAGAGATAAATTTGGTCATGGATTCTAAAAATTTTTTAAAGTTGAATTTGTATACTTTATGTTATGATATCCCTATAAATAATACATTGATCATGAAAAAAGGAAATATATTTCAATGTTAAGATAATACATCATAGTCAAATTTAAATGCCTATTTAAAAGGAAACTATTTCAGATGAAAGAGAATGGAGTGTAGATCAATTCATCTTCCATTACCACATAATATGAGCAGAGAAATGACCTTCAATATCTTCCCAAACCTGCTTGAGACAAAATGGCATTCTCTGGATATGTAAGAGTGGGAAAAAAATGGGTTGCATTTACTCTGCCAATTCATCTTCTGTAACCTGTCACAAATGGTCAGTTCAGGATTATCAAGGACTCATTTTAATCTTGATTTCAATTTCTTTTCCCAGAAGCATTTTGCCAGAGAAAGCAAAAGTAGCTAAGATTCCCAGTCTGACTTGCAATTTGAATCTTTCTTTCTGTCTTTGCTTCCAGATTAAGGACAAAATCCGGAAGACCTTGGAATTATGGTCAGCCTCTTCAACATTTCAGACTTCCAATATCTTCTTGATGTGAAAAAGGTGAAATGGAACCACTGATTTCATCAAAGGCTTTGATAAAGTCCAAGGTAAATTTACTTTGAAAACCTCAGTTTTTCTGCTTGAAAAGCAGCCTCTCATTTGAAGCCCTGTGATAAGATTTATTAAAATTAGCAGATGCCTCTTACATGCCTGATTTTGCCTTAAAGATCAAATTTCTTATTTTTGCTTCAGAAATTTATATGACACTCCATTTGGGAAAGGCCAATATTTTGGTTCACTTGTCAGTGATAATCAGTGTTTAATGAAACAAATGCGTCTGTGTTGATATTTTTCTTGTGGCACTTGATCATTCTTTCCTTGGCAGACCCACAGTTGGCCTTTTTTGATCCAGAAAATATCTGGCCAAACACATTCTATTTTTTGATGTACTTGTTCACACATTCTTTGGAAATCTCTGCTGACTTTCCTTTTATTATGGAAGCTTTTAAAAATGAATTGTGCTTATTTTCTAGGTTTCTTGAAAGCCCTAACTTATCTGTCTCCTCAACTACCTTACCAAGCTTCACTTCCCTGCTTGCTTCTGTGTCTGGAACTTTCTCTAAATGCAACTGCTCATCATTTATGACTTCCCTCCTCCCTCCCTCCCTCCCTTCCTTCCTTCCTTCCTTCCTTCCTTCCTTCCTTCTTTCCTTCCTTCTTTTTGGCCTTCCCTTTACTGGGATTCTCCTTAATTTCAACATCTCATTCTAACCCCAACTTCAAGTTCTGTTATTATTGACTAAAGTATCTTGTGTCCAGTCCTCCAACTCCATAAATGCTATATTGACTTCTTTTGCATATTTTTTCCCATCCTTTGAACTATAGGTGTATTGCTTTGTCTCTAAAGATATTATTTTGTTTCTTTACAGTTACTACAAGAGGGCATAGGACCAAGTTTCCAACATAGAGACATTGGTAGAGACTTCCTTGTTAAAAACCATAGGGTATTTGCTATCTTTCTCCTCTCAGAGTACTTATTGAAGTACTCTCAGTGCAACTATTCTGCAATCTAACCATGGCCTTCTTTCTTTATACTGACCCCACTGCTTCTTCTAAATATCTTCAACTGTATTTTTCTCTTCGCTAGTTTGAACTTCATAACAACTCTTAATGTTATTCAGGCCTCCTAGAGTTCTTGTCTTTATTTTAAACCCAGCACTAAATGAAAGAACAATCCATCTTCCCTGTGCCTCATCTTCTGCTCTATGAAAAGAACAGAAATAGGGAGAAGGGTCTCCCTGGTTGATTTTGCGTATCCGAACAGCCCATCTATTAGTGCAGTTTGGATATTAGTCAGACTGCAACTGTCTGTGAAACCCTTCTACACCTATATTCATAGGCTCTTTGTCCTTCTCAGACAAATCTATCCTTTTATTTTCTCATATATTCTATTTCTTCTTGTCATCTTCTCAGAGACCCTAAATATACTCAAATTTAATAAAAAATAAAAGAACACAAACTATATTCTGCCTTTCACTATTCTCAAGCTACACGTTCATCTTTCTTCTCCTCTTTGAAAGTGAAGGTTAGATGGTGCTTATGCTCACAGTCTCCATTTTGTTTGCTCCTAGAGTTCAATCCATTTAACATGGCTTCCACTGTCATATTTTCATGAAATAACTAAACCAGTGTTGCCAGTAAAGTTCATGTTGATATTTTTAAATAGCTTATTTTATTTCAAATCTCTGTAGTATTTAATAGTTACCCCCTATTTTCTCAAACACTCTCTTTCCCTCCATTTTCTTGGCATTCTTTTCCCCTATCCCACTTGCTATTCCTTCCCTGGAATCTTTTTTTAGAGTACCCTCTTGTACCTAATTTCCTTGAAGAAATTTAAGGTTCCTCAAGTTTTATCCCAAAGCCATCTCCTCTCTTATTTCATATTCTCTTCCTAGGTAATCTAAACCATACCTCGGGATCAGTGACCACCTCTGCTCCTCTGTACCTCACATTTCTCCTCGAGATAGACCGACTATTCTGAGTCTTATACAATCTGTTTGCCACAAGGTAAACAGAGAGGTAATTTTCAAAATTAAAACTTGATATTGTCTTTCAAGGCCCTTTCCTCCCAATTCTACTCCTGCTTAAACTTCTTTAATAAGTTCCCATTTGTACATTCCTCTCCTAAATTTCTGCATTCCAATCACCCAGATCTCTTTCTGATTCATAGTATTCATTATAATTCCTGGTATTTATCCTATACAATGAATTTAGACATGTTGTTTACTTTCTCTTAGGTGTTCTTTCTTTTGCCATGTAGTCCAACTCACCCTTCAAATGCCAGCAAAGGTAAAACCCACTCAAGGAAGACTTCCTGGATCTTTCTGACTAGAATAACCCCTCATATATATTTGGTATGTATCTCTTCTTCAACTATTTAGTGGAGTTATCAATTTGTCTTAGTTGGTGAGATAATTTGATTAATATTTCTATTCCTTCCTAAGGTCAATTACAAGGTCTTCCTTTTCTTGAAGTAAATCCTCCCAGATATCTACTATGGAACCTAATGTATAACAGTAATTCAATAAATGTTTGGTGAATGAATAACTTTAATACATGATAAATTCCTCTTTCAGTCTATGTCATTCATCAAAACGCAATCTCTTACCTGTAATAAAAGTTCTATAAATTGTTGTTAAATAATATTAAGTAATACACAATTTTTGAATGATTGATATCTGAAAGAAAACAACAATAGAGTAGTCTCTACATTTTAGAATAACACATTTATATTCAGCTCGACTCTGCTCATGATTATTTTTATATTGTTTCGTGTGGCATTTGCACAAGAGTCATGGCAATTCATTTTCTTTTGGATTAAGAAATGTGCAGTATTGTCCATCAACTCATTTATTAGAACATCTGATTAAGGTTGGCTATACTAGTTTCTGTTTAAATTGAAATGTCACTTTGTTGTCCCTTTTAGACTGACCCGAATTGACTAATCATTTACATTTTACATTATATTAAACTCCAGGAAAAACTAGTGCTGTCACACTCTAAGAGTGTGGTTTTGATGAATATATTTTCCCCACTCCCCAGAAAGAAAAGTGGTTATGAAAACTCACTATAACATTATTCATTCTTCCCAGCTTACCCTACATTTTTTTTTTTTTTTTTTTTTTTTGCGGTACCGGGGATTGAACGCAGGGGCATTCTACCTCCGCGCTACGCCCCAGGCCCTATTTTTTTTATACTTTATTTTGAAACCGGGTCTCACGAAGTTGCGGAGGGCCTCACTAAGTAGAGAGAGAGAGAGAGAGAGAGAGAGAGAGACAGAGAGAAAGAGAGAGAGAGAGCATGCGCGAGCTGAGGCTGGCCGCGAACCCGGATCCTCTGGTCTCCGCCTCCCAAAGTACTGGGATTACAAGCGTGCGCCACCACGCCCGGCTTCTACATTTTGTTTTTGAGAGCAGCATGCATAGAGCAGTAACAAAAAGTTGTTTTTAAGGATGATTCATTTTAGCACATTTTAAAATAATCATTAGTTTGTGACCTTTCATTAATAGAGGAGATGCAGAAACCACAAGCAATAACCACTAATCACTAATTAAAGTCACTGATGGGAGAAATTTGAAAGAAACACTGTTTACTTTGCTTTGGAAGAAAATTCAAAAATATGGCAGGGCTCTGGTTAAGGTTACAAATTTTATCTAATCCCAGCTAGCTAACACCCAAATTGCACACTCCATATTAATCACCACTTCTAATTAAAATTTGAAAATATAACATTGCCTTTTTATTAAACAATAATGAGTGTCAATACCCGTTCATTAAAAAAGAAACTTATTATCACAGGATGGGGTTACAAAAAGCCCTTAAAATTGCCACATTGATTTTGAAATAAATATTTTAATACAAACATCAATGAGATTATATTAAACAATTTAAAGTGAATCATGAGCAAAAAGTACATTGCTCTTTATATAATTTTAAATTAACACTTATTCACCTGACTGGTTTTGCTGGTCTTTGACTATATTAAAGCTCTACTTCCTGTAGCCAGGAAGTACCAATCAGATTGTGTCTTTTCCTTTGTTAGAGTTCTTTGATTTCTATCTAGCAGTCAGTATCCAATTCCTTCAATTACAAATGTTGACCCTTCATGGTCTACATAGATCCTACGTATCTCTCTGTCTATAGTTAAATGTCATTTCATAAACACACACCACCTCTCTCTCCAACCACACACAACTGTGCACCGTGTTCAGATTCTTCACTTTGTTTTCTTTCTCTGGTTGTTCACATATCTGTTTGCAAGACATAGTAAATTTTCTCCCTTTCTTGACTTAGCTCCTGCTTAGCTTTCAAAACATTTTCCAATGTGAATTAGAATTTTATTCAGTTCAAAGGTCACCTCTTCCAGGAAACTGATTTTTGATGCCTATTTCTTTTAGAAACCCCACAGCACTTGGAAGCAAACATTGTTCATAGGCTATAACTGTAAACAACTGTTCATGTATTGATTTAGGGTAAACTGAAACTACATACTTTGAGGACTACATATTTTTTAATTATCTGATGGCCCTGGTATACTGTGTCATTTGTCAAATATTTACCTATCTAGTCTTAGGTATCCGTCCCATAGCTTGAAGTTGTGGACACACAGGCCCCATCCTTGAGTAGTAGATCAGCCATAGGTGAACAGTAGATCCTCACCAC
>PVJS01049313.1:0-14707 GCA_004027185.1 Glis glis | reverse complement strand
CTCTCTCTCTCCCTAGTGAGGCCCTCCGCAACTTCGTGAGACCTGGTTTCAAAAATAAAGCATTAAAAAAAAAATAGGGCCGGGGGTGTAGCGCAGAGGTAGAAAGCCCCTGCATTGAATCCCTGGTACCGCAAAAAAAAAAAAAAGGTTTATAAGCCAAAGGGGCTGATTTAGGGGCTCAAGGTGGTCTTCTGTCACTTCAAGGGATATAACATATAATCTTATTTCCTTCACTGAAAGCTAGGAATGAATAAGGAACTTCTATTCCCAGTTATTCAAGAAGCACTAGAGAACAGTACATTTAGTGCTCTCTCTGCCTTGAAGTGTGGTGGATTCTGAGTCATGAAACATTAGCTTCTTGAAACCAACCTTTCCAAGACAAAACAGTTGAGTTGAGTGTCATTACCTCTTCCTATGAACAAAATGGTTGAGAGAAGGAGTAGGAAGTCTAAGTAAGATGGGGGAGACCATGGGGGTGGGTGATGGAGGAGGAGTAACAGAGCTGGGGAAGCAGGGGGAAGGTGGGGAGGGCAGAGGAAAGGGAGGGAGAGGGAGAAAAGAAAGGGGAGAAGTGATCAAATGTGGAGGGGGGGAAGGAGAAACTAAAATCAAGAGACATAATAAAACCCTCTATCTTCACGTCGAGGCATTCATTGTATAATTTTCGGGAGAAGTGGGTTCAAAGTCTTAAAGTGCCATACTGATTTAAAATATTAGAAAAAATGGGTTAAATTAGAGGTCTGTGATTTCAGAGGAAAGGCAGATATGCTAAAAGCTACCACTGATTGAGACTCACTATGGGTCAGAGGGGCAATGTCCTTACAAATCTCATCTCCTGGGGAGGCAGGAGAGCCACGGTTGGGAGGATGGAAGCCCGGACCTGCATTAGAAGCCGGTCCCACCACTTACTGTGAGTTTGGGAATGTATTTTTTGACCTTTCTATACCCAAATGTTCCCATCTGTAAAACATAAAGTGGAAAAAAAAAATACCATTCTGGGAGGGTTGTGAGGTCTACATGTCCCAGTATTAACATGGACAGTATCTGGCAGATAGACTTGGCTCAGCAAATGGTAGTAATTTCACTAGTACTAATTCCCATGGCAGGTCTATAGGCTGTGACAGAATTTAATACTCATTTTACAGATGAAGATACAGTAAGATCATAGGAATAACTGGCAACAGAGACAAAATCTGAACCGTGGTTTGCTCAGTTCCAAACTTGGCTCCTCCCCCTCCCCTTTTTTTCCAGTCCTGGGGCAAAGGGATGGTGCCTGCATTAGTATTGCTCCCAGCATTAGCATTGCTACCAGGCCTCATCCAAATGTGCAGCCATGCTCGTGGGGCCAAGTTATTACTCTTCTTCCCTCCCCAGTGTGAAGGAAGACAGAAATATGCAGCTTGAGACCAAGAAACAAAGTCACTCCCATTTCGCAGCTGGGTGCAATTCACAAGCCCTGCTATTATCTGCAGGGACCTGGATGTTCCCAGCCCTGAAACCCCTCCTTCAGCTGGGCACCCTGCTTCCCATCATTAGTTAATGAGGACTGACCGCTCTCCTCCGAACTCACTGGGCAAAGTGTGAGGTAAATTCAGACTTGTTCAATTAGTGATAAAAAACACAAAACTTTCTTTTACAGCCATGTACTTACTTGATTTCCAGAGAGAATTTGACATTGGTGGGTGTGTTCTTATTAACAGGGATATTATAATTATAATGTCCAGGCCTAATTATGGAAAAAATAAAACCCAAAATCAAAATATGCAAGAAAGGCTTCAAAAGGCTTTTTGCCACTCACTGTATTCAACACAAACTGTGAAATATTGTTTAATAAATAATAAATATAGAAAACTGGGTTTAACCTGGTATAGGGTTTTTGGATTTCAGAGACATACCTGTCAAATTTCAGAGTAATCTTGTCTTAATATAAAATATGTCATGAAGATTTATAATTTTTTAGAACACCCAAGAAAAAATGATGGAAAGTCAAATCCCAAATAAATAACATTAAATATAGAGGAAATGACTTCAGTCCCTCTTATGGAGACACAGATTTCAGAAGACAAAAGAGGCAAAGTCCCCAAATTTCCAATCCCCTGCAAAGGAGGATTGGTAATAATAAATACCAGTTTTAAACCTTTTTTCATCCCCTTTTAAATACTATCAACAGGAAATAGGGACTTTTAGAGCCCAGATAGTTCTGATTACCATTTAGTAATGGAGAAAATTGCAAGACAGAATTGCTTATCCATAAGTTCTCCCCCAAACCCCAAATTTAAGACAGATACTTTGGGGAAACAGGAGTTTCATTGATTCATATTATAATGAAAAACTCGAGCAAAATGGCATATTTATATCTAATGTACTTGTTCCTTTTGACTATCATCCCATGAATTATATGGAGAAACAACTTAAAATCAGGTAAGTGGGGAAAAGAGCCAGTTGTTTTAGATTCTCTTTCAGCAACACTAAACTTAAGTTGTTAAAAATGCGAAAGCAAAAGTACAGGGAATTGAAAGTGCTGGCACTTCACACTGTATAGGAATATCGAAACAAAACATCTCATTGTGCACCTTATAAATATATGCAATTTTTACTTGTCAGTTATACCTCAAAAAAACTGAAAGAAAAAAAAGATTGTGACTTGTGTACCAAGTTGAGAACAGTGTTATTTCAGTAAATAGATGTATTAAAAAAATACAGAAAGATCTTCTGCTTTGGGGTCAAGAGTGCTTTGTTAGACTGGAAAGCTTGGATAAATGGAATTCATTTTCTATTATGTGCCTCCCTCCCAATATCTGTATGCTTCACAGCAGCCCAACTCAGTCAATAGCATCCCCATCTTGCAAATGAGAAACGACCATGCAAGAGAATGAACATTTTGTTGAAGTCCTAGGATTTGAGCCTGAATCATCTGATTCTTTTCCATTATGTCATTCTACCACGTTAATTAATGTCTATCTCGGATCATTTACTAGTTGAGTGATCTTAGGCAAACTTTTGCAAGCTCACTGAAAACTACATAATAGGGATAAATAATATCCACCTCTTAGGAGTTTTTGTCATCATTCAATATGATAATGAATATAGGCATCATAAACATATTGTAAAGCACCCTACAGGTTACTTTTAATAACTCAGGACCGCCGGGCGTGGTGGCGCACACTTGTAATCCCAGTACTTTGGGAGGCGGAGACCGGAGGATCTGGGTTCGCGGCCAGCCTCAGCTCTCTCTCTCTCTCTCTCTCGCTGTCTCTCTCTCTCTTTCTCTCTCTCTCTCTCTCTCTCTCTCTACTTAGTGAGGCCCTCTGCAACTTCGTGAGACCCAGTTTCAAAATAAAGTATAAAAAATAGGGCCGGGGGTGTGGCACGGAGGTAGAATGCCCCTGGGTTCAATCCCAGGTACCACAAAAAAAAAAAAACCAACTCAGGACCATCAACTTAAAGCCCAAGTTCTATCAGATTGAAAAAAAAAATAAGGCAGAAAACCCATAGAATTTGTGATACCAGTTCAAAATATAAGCCCTTGTCTTTAACCTAATAGGCACCCAATAAATATTTAACAAGTTAAGAAAAATAACTCCCATTCTTAATGCCTACAACCTGCATTTGTGCTGGCTGAAGCAATTTGCCTTCTATGCTTCCAGATGTAGCATTACCTAATACAGATGATGTGACATACACTGGAGATGGATCTCGCCAATAACTTTTGTGAAATCTAGATTTTTTCCCTCCTTACTGAAAAAGCTACAATAAGCTATAATTTTTCAGCAATTAAAGTAATGATATCTCTAGTTATTAAAATATACAAATGTGAGCTGGGCATAGTGGCGCACATCTGTAATCCCAGGACCCAGGAAGCTGAGACAGGAAGATTGCAGTTTCAAGGCAAGCCTCAGCAACTTAGTGAAACCCTGTTTCAAAATAAAATAAATAAATAAGTAAAAAAAAAAAAAGGCAGGGAGTGTAGCTCAGAGGTAGAATGCTTCTGGTTCAATCATCAACACCCTCCCCCAAATACACACACACACACACACACACACACACACACACACACGTCAGCTACTCATAACTTTGAGCCATCAGTAACCAAATCTTTCTTGTCTATAAAATTAACTAGCAGCTCCTTGCCTATGGCATGCACCCTCAGAGAGTCAGCCACAGAGCTGATTCCTAGGCTTTTTACGTCGAATTTACCCATTAAAGCAAGAGACTGGAATCACTGGGGCTGTGGCTTATTGACATTTGCTAATCCCAACCATTTATGATTCCCTCCCCTGCCATGTAACCATGTGTTTTCACTTAAGAAGCAAAGTAAGCAGACATCGATTTCACCATGTAGCTTCAGTTTTCATTCCAGCCTCAAACCTAGAGCCCTGAGTAAATTCCAGAAACAACCAAGGCATCTTGGGGAGGCTTACCCACCCGCAATACAGACTGCAATACCGACGATCTATTATTTGCTGGATTTCCATAATCTGAATAGAACTGATGGTTGTATCAATCCCTGAATTGAGAAGAAATAGAGAAAAGAAAGTAAACTTGTGCAGGGGAACAGTAGTGTGCTCCAGCATAGTCCCCAAATTACAGAATGTAAAACAAGAGTTTCCTAGATAAATGGATTCCATTTACATTCAAGTGGAAAAAAGGAGAAGAAGGAAGGGGACAAGGTTTTGTCCTCTGTTTGTGTGGTTTTTTTTTTTTTTGGTTGTAGTAAATTTGAAGAAAACTAATAAAAATCCAGGCTCAAATAAACAGCCCCCATAACATCCAAATTAATTTCTAGACCATGAAAAAGCTACTAAATTGAAATTGACTGAAAATGAAGGAGTGCGACGTGAAATGCAGTTTGTTTCAGAAAACAGAAAACAAACTAAAAATATAGTCAGAATAAAAGAGGAAAACAAGAACTTCAAATAAATTATTTAAACACAGGGAGATCAACCACAGCTGGTCTGGTGGTGAGTGACCATTTCTAATGCCTCATTAATGGCCAGGCTGGCATTGATTACAGAGCATAGCCCCATGGGTACACACAGACAGTGAGGTGTGCATGGAGGGTGGGGTGCAGCCTTTGTTTCTGTTTCACATTCCAGTTATGCTTTTACAACTTGGAATTATGCTTGGCCCCACAAACCCCCAAAAGTGTCACTTGAGTGTCAACTTACAGTCACTCCTCCAATCAGGGCTGACAAACTCTTTTCTCGCCAGGAATGATCTGTTTTTGACTTCTAAAGAGGAAAAACATCTGTCAGTCTGGAGGGCCTGTTGAGGAGGAGAAGCAACCCCAACTGCCCTGGTTTGTCTCTGTGAGTTGAACATTTCCCCACCCTTTCTTCCACCTTTCCAACCATGCAGTCCCTATCCCATTTCTTACAGATCTAATTTATTCTCTTCCTCTTCCAAGAAGCCTTCTGTTACCAGCTAAATTGCCCACTCCCCAATCAAATATGGAAGGCTTAATCCCCTGTCCTTCAGAATGTGACTGTGTTTGGAGACTGTGCCTATAAAGAGGTGATTAAGTTAAAAGGGGGCTGTTAGGGTGATCCCTAATCCAATCTGATTGGTGTCCTTAGAAGATTAAGACACACAGAGAGACCAGGGCACACATGCACAAAGGAAAGACATATGAAAACCCAACAAGAGGATGGCCACATGCAGGCCAAGGAGAGAGGCCTCAGAAGAAACAAACCTGCGGACACTGAGATCTTGGACTTCCAGCCTCCAGAACTGAGAAAAAATAAATGCCTGTTGATTAAGCCACCCAGTCAGGGGTATTCCACTGTGGCAGCCAGATACCCTCCCAGGTAGGCCTGGTAGCTCATAGCCCCCTCCTTTCCAATGCCCCAGCATTTATTACTGGACCACCTATTGATCATCAATCAGTGATCTGTCACTACACTGAAGGGTGTATTATCTCTGTATTATCACTCAACTTCTCATGTATTTTTGTCCTTTTTAACCACTCCAGAGCAGGGGATCTCTATTAACCTTCTCTGACTCCTCTGTAACTCTTGACAAGCTAATCGTAGCTTTTTTTTTCTCATCTAGTTTCTGAATTAGTAGTGTTGCTAATCAAAATCATTAGATTTAGATTATCTGGATTCCTTTTCTATGTACCCTAGTGTTGCCATCTCAGGATTATTTATGCTAATGGGAAAAATGAAAATAAGTCATCAGAGAATCCCTGTTTGAATACCTCTAGTGACGGGGCTCACTAACTCCAGGGTCAGCCCATTCCTCTACTGGGCAGTACTGAGTACCAGTTCTCCCTTTCATTGTGTTAGCACCTACCTTCCTGTTCATCCTTTTTTATCCCAATTCTACCTGTTGAGTGAGTAGAACAGGTCCTAAAGGCAGCTGCTCTGACCCACCCAACCTGTCTCACACACAGTTGAGGAGGAACATATTTCCTTTTCTGAGTGAAAACAAAGATCATTACAAAAATAACATTTGGAAAATAGAAAGGAGAAAGAAATAATAGCAGCATCTGTGTTGGAATCTGATTTCTGGACTTTATTTCTGGAAACCTAGAGGAAAGCAGGAAGCTGGAATGGTTTGATGTAATAATCCCTTTGGAGTTGAATCCAGGTACCACCAGAAAGGGACTAGCATCAAGGGTACATTGGTTTTCAACCCTGCCCACTTCCAGGTCGCCTCTGCTACATAATGGATCCTGCTAAATTAGAGGCTATGGTTCAAGGACAGTGGGGAGAGTGGGTCAACATGAAGAAAAATAAGAGCAAGACTATCTCTACAGTAAAATAATGAAACTTTAACCATCATGCAGATGGAGTTGGGGGTCTCTGAAGAAAAGCAAAACTTATAAAACATATTGAGGGTGCCTTCCTGGCTGTTTAATAATGAATATAAAATATTGGAGAAAATTCTTTGAGATGTATATTTTTTGGATTGAAGGATAATAATGATAATTAAACCTACTACTGTTCACTGACACCTCCTATTCACTGGACATTGTTCTAAGTTCTTTTTTTTTTTTTTGCGATACCGGGGATTGAACCCAGGGGCATTCTACCTCCGAGCTACACCCCCAGCCCTATTTTTTATTCTTTATTTTGAAACAGGGTCTCACTAAGTTGCAGAGGGCCTCACTAAGTAGCTGAGGCTGGCATGAACCCAGATCCTCCAGTCTCAGCCTCCCAAGTACTGGGATTACAAGCGTGCGCCACCACACCCGGCTCTGTTCTAAGTTCTTTACCACAGTCCAAGAGGATGGTCATCCCCACTGGACAGACAAATTAACTGAGACACTAGGGCTCAATCCAAACCATCCGATTCCAGAGTCCACAATACTGCTATCCTGAGAAATATGTGAAATGTGCTCCTCGCAGAAAAAATAATGTGAGTTTAAGGCCTAAAGTAAGGAATGAGTTGCAATCAGCCAGAGAGAATTCAGATCACTGCTGTGGGGTCACAGCCAGAGAGTGGTTAGGCCCCTCTCATCATTATTTTAAAAGCAATTTTGAAAAGATAACTGCTCACATGATTGTTGTGAGGGCTTTGGAGGGAAAAAATGCATCTTTTTAAAAATCGTGAAAGAAATCATTTAGTGGGTTGCTAAACAAATCTAGCAGAGTTTTGTAAAGTTTTAGCAGTCACTTTTTTATAATTTGCAAATTTAGACCTATGTTCAAGTTTCTATATCAAATTTCAGAGTAGAAAGTAAAATCAACAGGGCCCGATACTTGAGGACAGGGGCTCTAAGCATCGCTGTCCTGGTCAGGGCTTCTCGCACTAGGTGGAAAGGTGGTTTACTTGCCCACTCACCTGGCTGTGAGCTCCTTGAAGATCGGGTCTTATTCACACTATGTTTCCCCAGGTAAGAAATGCCAGGCCCACTGTGGGTGCTCAATAAATATTTGAGGAAGGGTAGAAGGAAGAGAGCCAGGGAAAGAAGAAGGAAGACAAGAGGGAAAGCCAATTGTTTAACCTCTTGAAAAGTGTTTCCTCTTTCATGCTCAAAGGGAAAATTCCCAGCAGTTGGGTATAGAGGGATGCTGAGAATGGATATGGGAAGCTGGGCTCCTTCACCCTTTTAGCCGATAGGAGTGAGGCAGAACTTACAGGTAGGGCTAGCTTCTGAGCATCCAGCCCAACATGATGCTTCCCTTTAAGAAGAAATGAATCTTGGGATACAAGAATTTTCTAGAAAACTGAATATTTATCTCCCTTTACACATGAATATAAATGCTGCCTGCCCCAAAGACCTCCAGATTTCTTAGATTCTAGCTGTTCCGATAATAATTTCAAGACATGTGTCTCCTACTATTAGTTTTGCTTAAGATTGCTTCCAGGGAAGGCTGTAAGTTTACAAGACAAAGGAAGCATAGGAGAAATGGAAACCAGGACTTCTCTCTAATGTCTGTTTTCTTTCCCTACCTTTTGTTCAACTTTCCTGCTTAATTTGCAGGGAAAGGGCTCATTATAAATCCTGGCAATAGAACTACAGATTTGCTTCCCTTCCACAGAACTGTGTTTTTAGGTTCCTGGAGACACAGAACCCTATAAATAGGATTGAGAATCTGACAGGATAAAGTGCTTAAAAACAAAACAAACCAAAACAGGTTTAAAAGGGTGAGGGTGAGAACAGATAATCTTTCAAATTAGAATTATGAAAATGGTTTCCCCAGGCAGGAAATAAATTTTAAATCCCCTATATAACACCTCCAATTTGTCACTTCTCTGAAGCAAGACTCTTTGACTCTGAAAGGCTGGTTATTGGAAAGCCATAAATCCTCCTGTAGTAGGAGGTATATTGGGGTAGCTCTTGTTTTATAAATGCTTTCTAGCAATCCTCACTATAAGCTTAATACACATTCCCACCAGTTTTCATTATAAAATTGGGGATATAATTCACAAGTGGCAGATGAAACCTCTCAATAAACTAAATTGGAAATTTCTGGAGAGAGATTTAAGATGGTGTCCAACCAAAATACATCCTACCACGGTAGAAGGTGGATAGCACACTACTTGTAAAACTGCGTTGATGGCCAAGTTCCAATACAGCATCTTGGATACCTTTCCCTTCCTCTGATTGAACCAGACTTTTATCAAGAGGTCAACAAGCCCCTCCAATCAGTGAGTGAGTCCTTTAACACAAAGGACCACTTTCTTTTGACCATTTGCTCTTCTCAGAGTTCTGGCTTCTAAAAAAATGAGCATGAGTTCCAGCTGCCTTTTTGCTTTGTGATATGTTTTTAAAAATTTCATCAGCTCTCTTGCTTTAAATCTATAGAATTCCATAGATTTTACCCCATAGGCTCTTTCCTTTTTAATATCTAACTCTTTTACTAATTCTTTATTGGTTCCATAGATTAAAATCGAATCCATCATTTTTGGTTGGCTCCTCAGAGTAGAAGCTCAATATTATAAAATCTTTTCCATATCCTAATTAGTCTTACCCAAACCTTTAATGAAGTGGGGGATGCAGGGGTAGAACGGGGGGCAGAGAGATCTTTTCTGAAAGATACTTTGCACAGACTTACATAATCAATTTAGACCCAAAAGCAAAATGACTTAAACTCAGCATGTCATAAAAATGCTGATTTCCTTCATTTATTTTATTATAATCTTACTCCTCAGGGAGGAGGTTCTTGAATGTTTTGGGGGGCTTAGTAAACTGTTAGATATTGCTCTGCATCCCACTGAGAGCTATTCTAAAGATTTTTTAATTCCTTGAATTCCTTTTTAATTTTCATTTCTTCATTTTTAATTGGTTTTTAATGCTTCCGAAACATCTGGTTGAAAAGAGTAGTTGTCTGGCTTTCTCCTCCTTTGTGTTGGGGAGCCCCAGGGTTATTGCAGGGACAGAGGGGAAGGTACACCAGCAGCAGAGAGAGTCTTCCCTTGGTCCCCCAGAAAAACCCTGCACTGGGGACATCTCAATGGCTGTAGGCAAACTTGGGGGAAAAAGACACAAAAGGGACTTTCTAGAATCATAGAGTGGATACTTCCTGCATCTTCTAGAGTTGATCTCAGGCATTTATTTGCATTATTTATCCAAATAATATCCATTTATTTGGATAAATAAATGGAGGCAGGAGGATAGATGGGAAGGAACCCAGGACAGGGAAACCAGGGGTCCAGATTCTGACTAACTTTGCTAGTAACTCAACTGGGGAATCTGTGTGTTCGTTTGTTTCTGGTTGGATTTATTTTTCATTGGCAAACAATAATTGTGCCTATTTGTGGAATACAGTGTGATTTTTTGATACATGTATGCAATATGTAATTATCTTACAAGGTAATTGATATATCTATCACCTCAAACATTTATCATGTCTTTATGTTGGGAACAATCGAAATCTTCTCTACTGGCTCTTTTGAAGTATACAACTAAATGTGGTCAACCATAGTTACCGTATTCTGTGTGTCAGCCATTAGGACTGCTTACAAATATTTCAGTTCATTTTCTTCCAGGGATGTGTTAGGTTTGCACTTCCCCATCTGTTTTTAAATTAGACATGGCCAATGGGACTTGCTTCGGCCAATAAAGTATGAGCAGAAGTGTCATGTGTTATACCTGGGTGGAAGCTTGAAAAGCCAGTGTGCAGCATGATTCGTTCTCTTACCACTACTACAGAGATTGTGGGAACGTGTACTGAGATGGCATCTCCATCAGCTGGGTGCTGTATGACATGATGTCCCAGAGCCCTCTTTTGATCTGCCTTTGATATATACAATGAGTCAGAAATAAATTTTTGCCACATGAAGCCACTATTATTTGAGAGTTGCTTCTTTGACAGCATCCCAATAGATAAACCATACTAATATGTTATTAGGATGATTATTAATAGTATTTTAGATATTTGTTAAAATGTGTATAGAATATTGTATATAAAAACAGTAATAAATTAGTGTATATTTAGAAGAAATGTATTTGATTTTACAGAGATAAATAACACTCATAGCCCTTGATCAAGTTTCTATATATATTTTTTGTGTGTGTGTGTGGTACCGGGGATTGAACCCAGGGACATTCTACCTCCGTGCTACACCCCCGGCCCTCTTTTTTTATACTTTATTTTGAAACCGGGTCTCACAAAGTTGCGGAGGGCCTCACTAGGTAGAGAGAGAGAGAGAGAGAGAGAGCTGAGGCTGGATCCTTGAACTGGTCTCCACCTCCCAAAGTACTGGGATTACAAGTGTGTGCCACCAGGCCTGGCATAAGTTTCTATGTATTTTTTAATGTGAAAACTATTACTTGAAAAATAACTTTGTGTGTGTGTGTAAAAGGAAAAGAAAGGTTTCCAAGCCGGGCGTGGTGGCGCACGCTTGTAAACCCAGTACTTGGGAGGCCGAGACCAGAGGATCCGGGTTCGCAGCCAGCTTCAGCTACTTAGTGAGGTCTCTGCAACTTAGTGAGACCCTGTTTCAAAATAAAGAATAAAAAAATAGGGCCGGGGGTGTAGTGTGGAGGTAGAACGCCCCTGGGTTCAATCCCCGGTACCGCAAAAAAAAAAAAAAAAGGTTTCCTGAAAGTGGAATGCCAACATCATTTTCCCCTGACTTAAAGCGTACCCTGACCTCTAAATGAGAGTCTCCAAGGTCTCTTATATTTTGCCCTCGTTTGTTTGGGCAGAGAGCCCAGATACCACATCAGTTTTCAAGTCCTAACTGAGCCAAAAAAACAGCCCACATGCACATAATTATTTCATTGTGCTACTATTACCATCTTTGTTGGCAATAGACAATTGAGACCCTTTCACTTGGTAAAAATTGTAAGGACTTGAATCAACCAAAATTTCATCCCTGGGCAGGGAACTCATTCTTAGAGATGATTGCCAGTTTGTGTATTTGTGTCTTTAAAGATTTTGCCACCCCAAACAAAGAGCGGAACCACTATCTGGAACCATTAGCAGATGATCCAAGTAAATATTGACAAGAGAAAGTCCTCGAGTTCAAAGCCCTAGCTGTTTCTTTGAACATCACTTACCTGCCACTCGCCTCTGATGGACTTCCTTCTCCTCCTCGGATAGTCTTCCCATCGGACTTGAAAAGACTCTTCTTGTTCCCCAGATGGGGCAGCAGAACGTCTCCTGACATGGCAGGATCTCACAGAAAGTAATTTCAGGTACTTGCAAGGAGGTCTGTGTGATTGCCAGGGATGTATGAGGTGCTGGGAGGAATCAAGAAGAGGGGAGGGAAGAGAGAAGTTACCCAGAAAGGCTGGTTTCTTCTGACAGTTCACATGAGACACGGGCTGGGTTCCAGGGAGAGAAATGCAAAGTGTTTACCTGACGGGAAGGCTGTGGGCGGCAGGGCTGACTCCTGAGAGCCTGTGATATTGCTGGAGGATAACGAAATGGTTAAGGAAAGAGACCTTCTAGAATTCTCCTCCCAAAGGAACCCAAGATCCAAACTCTCACCTTGGGGGGAGACTTGTGGCATGTTGGTCTTGACCTTTTAAGCTAAGTATATAAAGGGAGACAATCATCAAGGCACTGTGAAGAAAAGAAGAAAAAAGCATTATGTGGCAGATTTGTTTCCAGATATATCTCGCACACCCAGCTGGCCAGAGATGTACTCTCACAGGCCACACAGATGGGCAGGAGGGGGAGGGGGGCCATGGCTGACAGAAACACCATGGAAACCAGCACCCTTGTGCTTTTCTGCCCTGGAGAGAAAAACCCCAGGCTTTCTGCAGCTCAGAGGCTCCGGGGGTACACCGTGCTGGTGGATTTTTCCACAGAGCAGGCCCCCAGCCCTGGCAAGCTGCCTCAGAAGTTTCTGTCACTAGTGGAAGATTACAAGAGGAAGCGTGTAAATAGCTGCAGGCAGCCCTGGGCTCCTTGCAGGAAAGAGCCAGGGCGAGGTTCACATCCACTGGGGGAGGTCGTCTGCACTGTGGTGCCGGGAGACGGAAGGAGGCACAGGTTCAGTCAGCCGTGGATGCTAAACCCTCTGACATCTGCCAGCTTTTCTGTCTTTTCAGAGCACTGTGCATCAAACTGGGCAGAGGAAGCACTCTGCAATTTATTTAAATGCAATAAAGCACTCGTTTCCACACTATGTGACTTCAAAATAATAAAGGTATCTTTGCTTCCAACTATCAGAACTTATATGTCCAAATGGAAGTTTCCCAGAAAGGTTCTGAGCTTTGGGACACGAATCCCCCCAGCAACACTTGTGCATCCAAACACTGAGTGTCCTCCTGGGTGTCTTTAGAACTCTCACGAGCCACTCAAGAAAGTCTACTGAGAACTTTACAATCTCCTTGTGTGCCATGCTTGAAACGGGGTCGCCTGGCTTCTCACCAGCTGACCTTCACCCCTGGTTCTACAAACTCGACCCCTCATTATTTTTTCCCCATCAAAGATGGTAGATTTCCCATCATTAAGTATACATAAAGAAATGGGCCACACATTTGAATTCCACTCATGAAGAATGAATTCCCAAAATGTTAACAGCAGATGGTGACTGTCAGGCTCAGCCCTGCCTGGAGAAAGTAGTGCTGAGATGCATCAGACAGAATTTGTAGTGTTGCCCTGGCAACTGTTTGCTGTGGTCCAGTCTCCCTAACTCCTCCTGTGTCTCCCACTCTCCATCTCTCCACTACTAATCCTTAAATCCTTTTTCTGATTTAAGGATTTGTCTTTGGCATATGCCTCAGTGCACAGTCCGGAGAGCTCCTGGGACCACAGAATGAAATGAACATCTGCTTCCTTCTTTGGGGCAAGCCCTGATTTTGACTCTTCTGGGGTCCACCAGGGGCCAGAAACAGGATAATAAGCCTAATACCTGCCATTTATAGTCTTAGCGGTCAACAATATTGGGATCCATAAGATCTGAAAAACATGTTTTTAAAACGGTCTCTTCACCTCGAATTAGATTTCCTATCACCTTAGCATTGGGCTGGGAATCTCTGTCCCTAGAGAATGCTGTGTGTGTCTGCTCCTGAGTTGAGAGTCCCAGCAGGAGAAGACAAGCACTCAGGAGAGGGAGAAAAGTGCAAAGGCTCCTAGTGCAAAGCACTTGATGTAGTGGCATCAAACTCTTGGGCGTCTTCCACAGTGGGCAATACCAGCAAGTCATGCTAAGCTAGGGGTGTAGCTCAGTGATAGAGCTCATGCTTAGCATGCTTGAGGCCCAGGATTCAATCTGCAGCATAAGAGAGACAGATGGACATGCTAAGAATGTGGAAATGCTAAGAATAGAGAAGGCCTCAGAGAGACCTGCACCGTTTTCTGCACTGGGAGGCTGTTTTAGATGAAGGCAGGAAGCACCTCGGGACCTTCACTTGCTCTGCCTCTGCAAATGATTGTCTTCCCTAAGACAAGGCCCAGAAACCACTCCTTTCCCCGACTCACAAAGCATTTTTTTTCCTCTCACCAGGTGAATAGTCAGGCTAAATACAAAAAAGGAGTATTCAAAGGCCCAGAGAACACAGGCAAGATGACCAGTGCTAAAGGCCAGGGGTCATCACAGCAGCAGCAGCAGGAGCCTTCAGACCAGAGGCTGAGCAAGTCCTGCCTTCTACCAAGGGATTACACCCACCTCTGTGCAGAAGGACAGTGGCCAAAAGTCCTCCAAAGTGCTTAGCAAAAACTAAGTGAGTTGTGCTACTGCATTTGTTTGATCAGTAGATTTGGCTACAATTTCATCGTATTGAATGCATTTTTATACATCTTTGTGTTCCCTTTGTATTTTAAATGTTCACTGAAGAATCCAGAAGAATCCTAATGAA
>PVJS01049312.1:0-14708 GCA_004027185.1 Glis glis | reverse complement strand
AGAGGAAGTAGATCCTGTGAAGCCCCAGCCACAGCACCGGAAGAGGAAGTAGATCCTGTGAGAGTCCTGCCACAGCACCGGAAGAGGAAGTAGATCCTGTGAGAGTCCTGCCACAGCACCGGAAGAGGAAGTAGATCCTGTGAGAGTCCTGCCACAGCACCGGAAGAGGAAGTAGATCCTACAAGGGCCCAGACACAGCACCGAAAGAGGAAACAACCTGCGAGGGCAGAGACACAACACCGGAAGAGGAAGTCGATTCTACAAGGGCCCGGACGCAGCACCGGAAGAGGAAGTAGAACTTGCGAGAGCCCAGACATAGCACCGGAAAAAGAAGTAGATTCTACGAGGGCCCAGACACAGTACTGGAAAAGGAAGTAGATCCTACCAGGGCCCAGACACAGCACCAGCAGAAGCTCTATCACAAGAGGAACCAGAAGACCCTGAGAGACACAGAAGGATGGTTAACGCCCATCCAGTTCTGTCTCCAAACCATTATCCTTCTAGTACATTCCCTCTTTCCCGGCTTAATGTTAAGTCTCTTCACCCAATAAGAACTAGAAGAGTATGCCAATAAGCAAAGACTGGGCATTTTTTAAATAGAAGAGTAATAAGTGAGTACAAAATCTAATGAAAGGTGACAGTTTATGGGGTACAATCTGGCAACATCTAAGTCTGTATCAAATTATAAATTATCCAATAAGTGTATCTGAGCAAATTGGGGAGAGGAAGCAATTTCAAGTTAAGTCCATTCAACAAGATTTTAAGATTTTTTTACTTTCAATTTAATTACACTTATTTCCAAATCTGTGATTGTGTAAATTCATTTAAATTTATACTTGTAAAAAGTACCATAAGCAAAAATAAAAGGCCAACTGCTGGGTACCGCATGATATCGCAGTATATGTGACAAAACTTACGATCTAATCAAAAGAGATACGCCACCTAATCATTGACCAAAGATAGAATACTTCCCTTTGGAAAATGAGCAAAGAACATGAGTAGATAATTCACAAAAGAAAAAAAATTCATGGCCAGTGAAAATGGAAAAAGTTCAACTTTTTTGCTGTCGATAATTATGAAATAAAAGAAGGTGAATAAAATTGGCAAATATGAACCCAGAAAAAGCTGATACTTATTACAGGTGAGGACAGAGGACATTCCACTAATGGAAGTATAAATTGGAACATTGTTGGTTTTTTTTTTTTTGCGGTACCGGGGATTGAACCCAGGGGTGTTCTACCTCCGCGCTACACCCCCGGCCCTATTTTTTATACTTTATTTTGAAACCGGGTCTCACAAAGTTGCGGAGGGCCTCACTAAGTAGAGAGTGAGAGAGAGAGAGAGGGAGAGAGAGAGAGAGAGAGAGAGAGAGAAACGGGGAGAGAGAGAGAGAGAGAGAGCTGAGGCTGGCCGCGAACCCGGATCCTCCGGTCTCCGCCTCCCCAAGTACTGGGATTACAAGCGTGCGCCACCACGCCCGGCGCTCAACTTCTCCGTTCTTAAGGTATGCTGAAATGCTCGTGTCTACCCCAGAAGCTCGTGTGCCCACACTCAAGGCCGCATATACAAGGCTGTTTACTGCAGTGTTATTTAGTGAGGACCTGGCAGCAGCCAACAAAATAAGCCAACGAGAGCCTTCAAAATAGTCGAAGTTTCCTTAATGACATTGGCATGTTATTGTGACTATTGATTTTTTTTTAAAAAGCTCACAAAATAACACATTGAGCATGATGCCACTATCATTACATTTTATGCATTTCTAAAAAGATAGAAAAACCTTAGATAGTAATAAAATATTAACAATGGCTCCATGATGATACTACCGGTAAATATTTATTGTCTTCCCATTTTCCCAGTGTTTCTAAGTTTTCATAAAACTAATGCATGCTCATGATCATCTGGAAAATATAAATATTATGTATGTGTGTGTGTATGTGTACATGGATATATGTATGTATTTCCCTAAAAACTAACATAAAGGATTATCAGGAAGAGGCGAATGGAGAATCAAATAATGTTAAGCAGTTTGAAAACAACAACAACAACAAAAAGCAGCTCCCATACTGCTGGTGCCTTCTTATTTACAAATAAATTTTGTCCTAATGGTTCTAATTATGCAAAGCCATTCGGAAGTTATCTATAGACACGCTCCTGTGCGCGGTGCCTGGCAGAGTAGATCCTCCGTATTTACCTGCTGGAGGAATGAACGCAGGCCGCGGCACGAATGAGAACCGGGATCTTCTTACCCTTTGATGATAATTTTCTTGACACAATTTTGAACCCATCTAAACAGACCGCTGGTCCTGCTGCTTAACAACTTTTAGAAATGTCTTAATAGTAACTACTCAGAAAACAAAAATCATTGCTTTTGACAGACGCTCTCTAAAATGTAATTGGTTGAACTCCTGTAATCCCGTTCAGCAAAGTGATTTGCTTAGCAACCTGGGGCACATTTGCAATTAATTCTTTCTTGGGAGTTCACAGTAATACGCATTGTTTAAGTCTAGAAGGTTCGGAGGGGAATCCTCGAGACTTACTCCAAGCTGTCCCTGGGTGACATAATACCTGTGGCCAAATTTTTTTCAAGATGAAACTTGCTGGGCCCTGCTTTACAAGCTCCTGTCACAGCTATGAGAGACCTCCCGCCTCGTGAGCCATCCTGAAAGCCGCTCCTCCAGCCCTGGTCACAGGGTCAGAGGACCGTGTCCCTTGACTGCAAACTCCTGAGGCTCCCTGGACCAGAACCGGAACCTGAGCTACACATGACCCCTGACCTCGCAAGCATTTTTTGTGTTAAGCCACTAGCGTTGCAGGTAATTCCTTGTGTAACCATGAATAAATGGTATGATTCTTCTAAGAAAACTCATTCAAATTAGCGATGAATCTATCATTCCAAGAGCCAGGCTCAACTCCTTCGGGATTCTCTCCTTCTTCCTTTTCCTGGGGGTCTAAGTTCCAGGGAAATTTATTTAATCTCTGTATTTGACAGGGTTCACTAGATTAACAGAATTCACAGAATGAGTATATTTGAAAAAGGGATTTATCAGATGGGCTTACAGTTTGAAGAAATGTAGTCCCAAGTTCCCAAGTTCTGACTGCACGTGAGAGTCAGGAACCAGTAGCTGGTCGAGCGGTCTAAGAGATGGAGTCTTAGGATCAGAGCAACCACTAATTCCGTCCCAGTCCAAGATGTCAAGATCAGGAAGCTCTTCGGAGACATGATGGTGAAGTTTCAGTTCGAAGGGCTGGAGGCCGACGATCTCAGACGAGAGCAGAAGATCAAGAAGCTCTTCAGAGAAATGGCGAAGTTTCAGTTCTATGAGCCGGAGGCCGACGATCTCAGGCGAGAGCAGATGCGTTTTCTTCGGAAAGAGTCGTGCAGCACTCTACACGGCTTCTCCCTCTTTATCTAAGTCCTGAACCTATCGGAATCCTGCTGCCTACATTCAGGGCAGGGCTTTCTGTTTAATCTGCTGTTACACACCCAAAGTCACATGATCTTGGGTGTGTCATGATCAGGTCAAGTTGACAAACTAGATTGACTATCACAATCTCCTAATAGTGGAGAAAGGGTCTCTTGACCATTGGTTTCTGTATCTGTTGGGGTGACTTGGGCTGTCAGTGACAGAATGGCAGAATCAAAATTGCTCAGAAAAAGCCCATATTCCCCCAAAAACATTGTCTGTAGGTACAAACTTCCAAAATCAGGGGATCTGGTGGCTCAACAACTTTGGGGCTCTCGTCAGCTTCTGTATTCTTGGTTTTCTCCATAGGGAATTCCTTTTCCTGTGAATCATTTGTTCATATATTTTTTTTCTGGTACTGGGGATGGAACCCAGGGGCATTCTACCTCCAAGCTACACCCCCAGTCCTATTTTATTTTTTTATTTGGAAACAGGGTCTAAGTTACTGAGAGTCTCACTATGGTGCTGAGGCTGTCCTCAAACCTGTGATCCTCCTGTCACAGCCTCCCCAATACTGGGATTACAAGCGTGCACCACCACGCCCGGTTCTGTTCATATCCTTTAAACACTTCTTTCTTAGGTTATTAGTCATTTTCCCATCAATTTCTAGGGGCTATTAGCATCCTAGGAGGTGAACTTTTTTTCTGTGATATGTTGTGATTTCCCCAATTTACCAGTTGGCATGATTCGTCCTTTGCTTTGGTATTTTTTATCATGCACGTATTTGATAACATACTTAAATTTATCAATCTTTTTTCTTAACATTTAATTTCAAGTTAGTGTAATTTAATGATAATTAATTAATTGCGATTAGTTTAATTGCAGTTACGGTTGGAATTCATTCATTTGTCATTTTTCTTGGTGTGCCAATTTGAGGTATGGATTTGAGGTTTTTTCAACTTCAGAGCCCCATACCACTTACTGAGCAGTTCATATCTCCCACCACAATCCCATTTGGGGTCACATACTGCTAGCCCATAATCACCACCCCCATTTTCTCTATTGCAACTTGAGGAGCTGACAGACAGCTTTCCTGCCATTATTGAAATTCAAGGAAGCAGCATCAGACGCTTCTGAACAGGTGCCAGCAAACTCTGGCCAGTGGACAGATCTGGCTTGTCCCCTGCTTTTATAAATAAAGTTTTATTGGAACACAGCTGCACCCACTCAGGCCCATCTTTTCTATGGCTGCTTTTGTACTACGAGGGCGGAATTGGGTAGCTGCAACACAGACCACCCGTTCATCCTGCCACATCTCAAACACTGACCCTGATTCTTTTCAGGTTTCCAATCCCTGCGTTAGAGTTTGCAGAGCCCCTGAACCTGCATTTCCTCTGTTAAAGTCACAGCAACCTAATAAGAGGGTGACACCCTGTGTTCTAGAAAGAACGAAGCCATGGAGAAGCTAAGAAGCCAGCCAGGGCAGACCCGGGAAACAAGCCAAGTCTTATCACGTAAATGCCATGAACGCTGCTTCTGTCATTTACGCTGTCCTTTACGGTGGTCAAAGTCCTTCCGCACACCCCTGCTCTCTTGATAATTCCCATAATCCTGTGAAGAAAATATGAGTCCCATTTTACAGATGCAAAAACTAAGTGTCAAAGAGGATAAACATGGCTGTGAAATGCTCGCAGGTGCCAGGCAGTGGAGTTGGCATTGGAGTGTAGATCGCTGGCAAAAGCATCTGCTCTTTCCATAGCAACTATTGCCTGTATTTTTTTTAAGTACTGAGGATTGAACCCAGGGGACTCCTACCCCCCAGCTATACCCCCAGAGCACTTTAATTTTTATTTTGAAATAGAGTCTCACTAAGTTGCTGAGGGCCTCCCTATGTTGCTGAGGCTGGCCTCGAACCTGTGATCCTCCTGTCTCAGCCTCCCGATCTCTGCTTCCCAAGGACTGGGATTGCAGGCATGCACCACCACCCCCGGCTTGTTGCCCGTACCTCAATGAAACCCCTAGCTCTCTCTGGCCCAGAATACACTACACATTCCAACTATTCGTTAATTAATATTAATACAGCTCTCTTGCTTTTAGTGCTACTGGTTTGTCAAAAGAAAACAAAATTAAGCCCAGGAAAGAATAAGAAGGACAAGAGGGAGCCTGCAACCTGGGTTTTTAAATACTACAATTAGATTAGATATATCCCTCCTCTTCAAAGCAAGCAAGAAACTTTTGAGTGGAAAATTTAGAACAGTAACACTGAATTCCTTCCAGCTCAGGAGGCCTGCGGCATGGGTGCAAAATCCACCCCCAGTTTTTTCTAGTCAAATTAAGAAAGAGGGCTGCGGTACTGTTTGCTAAATTCATTTTCTCTGGGCAATGTTTGTCTCTTGCAAGAACCGGGAGGGTTCATGCTGAGACCAGAAAGAGAGATATTAAGCACATTTTTTAAAGCTATCTTTTTAATAAACTGTACCCATAATATCTAAGCAATTCACACCATTCCCCCAAAGACTGTCTCTGTTCTACCCCACTTGCCGGCTGGTTCAATAAAGTCACAGCTCTCTGTTATTAATAAGGCAGTTCACCTCAGGTACCTCTTTAATTTCCTGTATTTTTTCCCCAACACAAAGTTAATTTACTTTATCCCTTCTCCCAAGAATGATAACAGGCCTTCTATAAAAGTGAACATCCATGATCAAAGTGAAGCTTGTATTATAAACAAATTATTACAACTGGGCTCCCTTTGAAATATTTTAACTTAATTAAGCTCAAACACTTTTGGCAAAGGTTTAAAAACTCACGAGTAATTGAAGAGCCAGTCTTGTTTGGCTGGGTTATTCTTTGAATGTTGGGAGCCAGGGCAGAGAGTAGTTTACATGGTTATGACCAAACTGTAGAAATGATATTGGGTTTTAGTTGCTACTTTTTTTTCTTTTCTTTCTTCTTTTTTTTTTTTTTTTTGGTGCTGGGGATTGAACCCAGGGGCATTCTACCTCCGAGCTACATTCCCAACCTTTTTTAATTTTTATTTGGAAACAGGGCCTCACTGAGTTTCTGAGTCTGGCCTCCAACCTGCGATCCTCCTGTCTCAGCCTCCCAAGTACTGGGATTACAGGGGTGCACCCACCACGGCCAACTAGTTGCTACCTTTTTTTTTTTTAATTGGTGCATTGTAATCATACATCTTGTTGAAGTTCAGGGTGATGGAGGCATACATATACACAGTATTCGTTGAGCCCTCCCCCAGTTCCTGCCCCATTCCCCTCCCCTCCAGCAAGATTGAATTCGTTTGGGGATGAAGGAATTGCTGCATCGCTTGATTACGTGCTAATTATAAGACCACGTGTAGTTGTCAAAACTGGCAGAAGTGTGCACCGCAAGACTCGAGTCTCGCTGTGTGTGGTACGCCTCCGGAAACCCAACTTCAGCAAAAGCTGGGTGCTGACCAGTCTGCTAAGTTGAAAATATTCAAGAAGCTGCTTTCAACAGTGTTGTGGTGACCACCAAAGGGGGGGGCTAGAAGATACATAAATATTGATCAGTAGTGAATTTGGTTAACTTAAAAAAATAACAAATCTATCGATCCAGAAGACTCCAAAAGACTGTTAAATGGGGGAAAGGCAAGTTGCAGAATAACATGTTCATAAAAGCAGTAATGTCAACATCTAGAGTAGTGATACGATCTCACTTAACAAATAAGGATGAAAAATAAGCCGTGGTGGCGCACACCTGTAATCCTAGTACTTGGGAGGCTGAGACAGGAGGATCGCAAGTTCAAGGCTAGCCTAAGTAACTTTGGGAGGTCCTTAGCAACTTAGTGAGACCCTGTTTCAAAATTAATAATAAGCTGGACATGGTGGCGCACGCTTTAATCCCAGTACTTGGGAGGCTGAGACAGGAGGACTGCAGGTTCGCGGTCAGCCTCAGCTACTTAGTGAGGCCTCCACAACTTAGTGAGAGCCTGTTTCAAAATAAAGAATAAAAACAGGGCTGGGGGTGTAGTTCGGAGGTAGAATGCCCCTGGGTTCAATCCCCAGTCCCGCAAAAAAAAAAAAAATTAATAATAAAATAGGGCTGGGGATGTAGCCCAGAGGTAGAATGCCCCTGGGTTCAATCCCCAGTACCAAAACCAAATAATAATGATAATAGTAATAATAATGATGATGATGATGACCAGAAATACCCTCACATGAGTTGAGGCCAGATTTTGCTTCTAAATAATTTCTGAAACACTTTTTTGGTTTTCAGCTCCTTTTGGGTTTCAGAATCATGGGAACGAGATTGGGGATTTGCATTTTATCCCTCCCATTTCACAGAGGGTGGCGGGAGGCACCAGGAGGCTAAAGGTGCGAGCCCGCGCTTGTGCTTCTTTTTCTTTTCTTTTTTTTATTTTTTGCGGTACCGGGGCTTGAACCCAGGGGCGTTTTACCTCCGAGCTACACCCCCAGCCCTATTTTTTATACTTTTATTTTGAAACCGAGTCTCACGAAGTTGCGGAGGCCTCACTAAGTAGCTGAGGCTGGCCGTGAACCCGGATCCTCCGGTCTCCGCCTCCCAAGTACTGGGATGACAAGTGTGCGCCCCCATGCCCGGCCTGCGCTGTGCATCTTCTGATGAGCGCGCACCACACACGTCAAGCTCTGGGCTCTGGTGTTCCCAGAACCCTAGGAACGGGGAAGCAGGAGGTTTTTATACATGTCTGCATGACTCGGCTTGTTACGAAATCATGTAGTAGCACTCTTAGTAATGTGTAGAGTAATAAAATAAATTCATGTTTAAGAGAATGAAGTAGTGTTTTTCCCATAAGGTAAGAAATTTACCTTTATGTTATAACAGGCAAAAGTATCATGCAGAATGGCATTCTAACTCAATTCCAGAAACATCCTTGTCAGGCTCAAAACATAGCTTTGAGACAATGACCTGGCAAACACCTTTTCCTTAACGCACATTTTAGGAACCCCCAGCAAAGTCGGTAGGGCGGCCAAGGCTGCCTTGTCGTGCCGCAGCCTCCCACAAGGTGGCGCTGCTTCTCAACAGCTAGTACCAGCTTCATGGGCAGGAAAAGGCGCTTTTCTTAACATTGGTGGGATGTTGTTGACCTCAAAGTGTTCATTAGTTCTACCACCCAGGAACCACCTCTTTTCCCAGGAGGCAAGTATTCTGGGGTGTATTCGCTTTAGCCATGTGTTTTTAAAGCATCGTGTGAGATGAATGAATAAGTGCCAACAATTCACTGAGATGCTACTCTGCGGTGGGTTCCACTCCCAACTCTGATACTTAGCGGTTGCGTTTCCTCCGGCAAATTGCTTGTCCTCTCTGTGCCTCCGTTCCCTCGTCTATAAAACAGATGCAGTAATAGTACCAATAGCAGTAGCTAACTCAGGAGGCTCATGAGAGGCAGAAAAGCCCTTTCAACAGTGCCCGGCACACCACAAACGGTAAGGCGCCTATATCTCTATACGCACTCTGAGAATAAGTGCTTAGCTATTCCAGCGGCCCTGTTTCACTGCGTCCTATCCACAATATGGGGAGCAGGGACCAGCATTAGACCCATTTAACAGAGGAGAAAACCGAGGCCAAAACCGGCCGGTGAAATCAATGTCCCAAGGTCTAGTTTATGACAAAGCTAGAAACTCACTTCTATTAACTCACACATCTCGGTCAACATTCTCACTGCGATAACCCAAAAAGACTGACCACACAACATAGGGGAAGGAAGATTTATTTGCTGGGTTTTTTTGTTTTTTTGTTTTTGTTGTTGTTGTTTTGAGATTCTGGGTTCAGTCCATGTGAGGCCAAGGTCTGAAGCTCAGAGCAGGGTGGTGGGAAGCAGAGAGAGAGAGAGAGAGAGAGAGAGAGACAGCGCACACGCTGCAAAGCTCCGCTCTCATGTCCTGGAGGCCGGAAGCAGAGAGTGAGCAGGGGGAGGAGAAACCATATAATCCCCAAGGCCACGCCCCCAGGGACCCCTCCTTAGCAACCAAGCCCCACCTCCAACATGGCTGCCTGGTTTCCATGAGGGTTAGGGGGACATTCTAAATCCAAACCATTATATCACATCTACCTAAATCCATGCTCTTAATTATTATATCACAGAGGCCAAATAAGTTGAGCAATTAAAAAATCAAGAAATGTAGCCAGGCATGGTGATACTTGGGAAGCTGAGACCAGAGGATCCAGGTTTGTGGCCAGCCTCAGCTACTTAGTGAGGGCCTCTGCAACTTAGTGAGACCCTGTTTCAAAATAAAGAATAAAAAATAGGGCTGGGGGTGTAGCTCGGAGGTAGAATGTCCCTGGGTTCAATCCCCAGTACCGCAAAAAAAAAAAAAAATCAAGAAATGCATAGCTTGAACTAAGAAGTCATAGCAATTGCAAACTCTCCCCCCCCAAAATAGGAAAAAGTGTGTTTTACTCTCCCCAACATAATTCTACATTCTTTCCTCTACACGGTTTATCCCTTCTAAATTAAAGTTTTGCCTTAACATTTATTCCTGAAGCCCGCAGGAGATATCTATAACCTAAATCTTTTTAAATTCCTGAGATATGGTTCTGAAGTGAACTTAAGAATCTCCCACTAAAAAAAAAAGAGGTTAGATTATTTTAAAGTCGAGAAAAGATGATTCCACAATTCAGCGCAAGGATAAAAATAGAATTCCAAGTCATCTACCCAAAAAATCTCCCCCACTTTCTGACTGCTGTTTTTTTTCCTATCCATCCTTGAAATGACCTTGGTTTAATTACCTGCATCTCAATGAGTGAATCTACATAGGAAGTGAAGGTTAATTATTGAAGGATCGTTTCTTGCTCTAAGCCCACCAGGCAGTGGCTGACAGCGAGGCTCTGTCCACGCAGTACTACCCTATATCTCATTAGAAATGGTCAGATTGATGTATTTGCTTTGGACCAAGGAAAAGAAAGGAAATAGTTTAGTAATGATGGCCACTCGCGGTGTGCGGTTGCAAAGCTTCCCACCTGGCACCTCTAACCCTGAATGGTACTGCCCCTGAACTGGCAGAATCCACAATGTTAGACCAGGTAGAAATGCAAAAATCAGATTCTAATGAGGTGCAGGCACCTGCATGCCAGGTGCACAATACATCCACATCGCTCCTATACTACTATTCCTCTTGATAGTCTTTGGTTGTTGTTGTTGTTGTTTTTTTAACTGAGTTATTCTAGAACATTGATGATATTTGGATTAAATGAGTCTTAGTTGTGGGGACATCCGTGCACCAAAGGATGTTCAGCACTGTCCCTGGCCTCTACCAGTAGGTGCCAGGAGCACCCTCCCCTAGTTGTGACAACCAAAAATGCCCCAGACATTGCCATCTGCCCCCCCCCGGGGGGGAAACTGCCCAAGTGGGGGGAGTTTTTCAAGGAAAAAGTTGGTGTGATTCTTGTATGATTTTAGTACCTTTCTGGTGCTTGTTAATTTCTCTTTTTAACAAAGAGAAATGAGATATCAGATTGGGAGCAAATCTAGAAAAATAATGTAGCTCTTAGGATTATTGTTTTGTTAGCTTCTTGAGTTGAAATAGTTTCAGACTTAAGAGAAAGAAAGTTGAAAAAATAGTATATCTGCACACTCTTCACCCAGATTCCTCAAGTATTTTTCACAAAAACCATTGTCCGATTAGTAAAAGCAAGAAATTAACACCCAAACTGGAAATATTAAGTAATTTACCGATCTTTCTCAAATATCACCAAGTGCCCACTGACATCCCTTTCCTGGTCCCCCAAGCCCCAGTCCAGGACCCAAACCAAGATCCAACCCAGGACAGCAAGCAAACATCTCATCTCCTGAGTCTCATCTACTCTGTGACAGTTCCTCTTTCTTTGCTTTTTATGACCTTGACATGTTTGGAGAGCATTGTGCAGCTAGTTATTTTGTAAAATGTGCCTCTGTTTAGGTTTTCTGATGTTTCCTGACGATTAGATTGAAGGTCTGTGTCTCAGTCAACATTCTCACTGCTGTAATCCAAAAGGATTGACCACACAACCTAGAGGAAGGAAGATTTATTTGCTCACAGTTTTTGGAGATTTCGGGGTTCAGTTCATGTCAGGCCGGGTCTGTGGAGCTCAGGGCATGGCGGCAGGAAGCAGAGAGAGGGAGAGAGCAAGGGTTCCGCTCTCACATCATGGAGGCCGGAAACAAAAGAGAGCAAAACAGCAAGGGGATTCAAAGACACCAGCACATTCCCCAAGGAAACACCTCCAGGGACCCACCTTCTCCAGCCACACTCCACCTGCCTAGGTCACCACCCAGTAAATCCATTACAAGGGATTTACACACTGATGAGATTACAACCCTCTTGACTTAACTGTATCAACTCTGAACATTAATACATGAGCTCTTCAGGAGACATTCTATATCTAAGCATAACAGACTAAGAAAGCCAGGGCGGAGTTGTGCCTTCTTGGTGCATCCTATCAGAGGTGCGGAATGCACTAACTTTAGTCACTTGCCAAAGGAAGCAGCTGTAAAGTCTCTCCACTATACATTCACTACTTCTTCCTCTGCACCTAGCACGCGTCTCCCTAGGAGACTCTTTTAGATGATGAGAAGATGCAAATATCCTGTTTCTCGCCTCAATTTTGCCCACTAATTTTAGCATCCATTGATGACTCTCGCCCGCAATAGTTATTGCTGCGGTGTTTGCCACATGGTGGGTTTCTATTTCCATTATTCTACTTTTATACTTAGAATCCCAAGGTAAGAAATAGCTGGGGTTTTTTTTCTCTCATTTTTAAGTTATTTTTAAAGGACATTTTGTCTCTCTACCATAAAAGAAAAAGTAGATTTAAATGTTTTAATGATCAATTATAGTAGTAAAAAATAAATTCAATGAAAAGAATATATGACCATTTCTTTCTGGGTTTTATAGCCTTGGAAACTCCCCATCTGATGTCTCACTCATCTTTGTTAAAAACAGAAATTCACATGGATTAGAAAGGTGCTAGCCAGGCATGTTAGCACATGCCTGTAATCCCAGTACTTGGGAGGCTGAGACAAGAGGATCGCAGATTCAAGGCCAGCCTTGTCAACTTAGTGAGGCCCTCAGCAACTTAGCAAGATCCTGTTTCAAAATAAAATGCAAAAATGGCTGGGGATGTAGCTCAGAGGTAGAACAGCCCTAGGTCCGATCCCTAGTACTGCAAAAAAAAAAAAAAAGAAGGAGGAGGAGGAGGAAGAGGAGGAGGAGGAGGAGGAGGATCGCTCACAAACATGAGAATCACACCAACTTTCTCCTTAATGTACAATTGGAAGAATGGAAGACAATTATAAAAGGAATCGCCACTTCATTCAATATTACTTCAAGTTGGATCTTCTCTTTCTCCAGTGGTTCTTGTCTCAGATTTGGGGAAATGCTAGTCATCAGGTAGGTGTGGGATAGAAGAAGTAAGGATAGGTATAAAGGAGACCAACAGGAAGGAAAAGGAAGATAACTTTATTTTTTATTTTTTAAATACTCTTATTGGTGCATTTCATCCTCCTGAGGTATAGAGTGATAGGAACATGCATGCAACCAGCACTTGGTGCACTGCCCTCCGGATCCGTAACTTTAAATCTGAGAAGCTCCATGCACACCCTCACCTTTACTCCCCAAGACTGTTTTCCTCCAGGACTAACTTCTTAAAAAGCCCCTGAGTCTTAAAGTATTGTGAGTCTGGGTGATTCATGCCTATATGCATTGCTAGTTTATATAACACATTTACTTTAATAAATAAAGCCAAGGGGAAATATCATTAGAGACTTATGGTATGGGTATATTCCAAACATCTATTCACAGGATGTTGTCAACTTAGCCTCAAAGGACCAGACCTCTCTGACTGGTCCTGTGCTACATGATATAGGCAGGCATGGTGGCGCATGCAACTTATCAAAGCCCTCAACAACTTAGAAAGACCATTTCAAAGTAAAAATAAAATAGGGTGTAGCTCAGAGGTAGAATGTCCCTAGGTTCAATACCCAGAACCAAAGAGAGAGAGAGAGAGAGAGAGAGAGAAAGAAAGGAGCTCACCTACACACATATCTCAAGCCCACTATTCACAAAGTTTGCTTTAAAAAAGAGCCTGAGGAGCCAGGCATGGTGGTGCACGCCTGTAATCTCAGTACTTGGAAAGCTGAGACAGGAGGATCACAGGTTGGAGGCCAGCCTCGCAACTTAGTGAAATCTGTTTCTAAATTAAAAAATAATAATAATAAGAAAGGGCTGGGAGTGTAGCTCGGAGATAGAATGCTCCTGGGTTCAATCCCCACTACCTCAAAAAATAGAGCCTGAGACCCCAAAAAAGCATCTCACTCTAAAGTGCCCACAACCCCTCACCCCTTGAGTGTGTATCCTGCTCTATCGCTTGCTTTCCTGCCTCCTTGCTCTCTTAAATAAATTATTTGTTTATGTCTCTTTTGATACATCCTGAAATTCCTTTCTGTGGCAAAAGTCAAGAATCTACCAGGGCTGCCGGGCGTAGTGGCACACGCTTGTAATCCCAGTACTTGGGAGGCTGGGACAGGAGGATTGCAGGTTCGAGGCCAGCCTCAGCAACTTAGTGAGGCCCTCCACAACTTAGTGAGACCCTGTTTCCAAATAAAATATAAAATCGGGCTGGGGTTGTAGCTCGGAGGTATAAGGCCCCTGGGTTCCATCCCCAATACCACAAAAAAAAAAAAGATCTGCCAGGACTGAGTTGAGGTCCCCTCTCTCCCTGCTGGGGGACCTCCTTGGACTCCTGGCCAGTGACACGATGAAGTTGTTGCCACCCAGGGAAGCAAACTGCCTGCTCAGTATTCACTGATAGAGGATTTGGGCTGAAAGGAACATTAGACAGTAAGCCTAAGAGACAAGTGCTAGGCGCAGAATGGGTTGGAGAGTTTATTATCGGGATGGCAGGTTGTCTCATAAACCCAAGGCACCAAGGCAGCCAGACCAGGAACGGGCTGGAACCCGGAAAGCCAGAGGGGCTGAGCCTTCCGCCTCGCGTCTCCGTTTTCCCATGTGTGTCTATTTTATTTTTCTCTCCATTTCACTTTCTCCCTTATAGATCTCACAACTCCCTTAGCGTCTCAGTCCTTGTGGCAAAATATGGCAGCCAAATTCAAACTTCAACTCCAGGACAACCAAGTTCAAACTCCAACTCCAGGACAACCAAGTTCAAACTCCAACTCCAGGACAACCAAGTTCAAACTCCAACTCCAGGACAACCAAGTTCAAACTCCAACTCCAGGACAACCAAGTTCAAACTCCAACTCCAGGACAACCAAGTTCAAACTTCAACTCCAGGACAACCAAGTTCAAA
>PVJS01049311.1:0-14709 GCA_004027185.1 Glis glis | reverse complement strand
ACCTAACTGAGGGAGTTGGGAGGGGGGTGGAAGGAAACACACTATAGCACATGATGTACATACACAAACTTATAAGACTCAATCACTATGCGGAGTACGAAAGGGAGGGAAGGGGGAGGGAATAGGGTGAGATTGGAGGGAGGGCTAAATGAGCAATGTGTGCATGTATGACGCTGCTACCCTGATGTGTATCAAAATGTATAATTACAATGCACCAATAAATGAATATATAAAAAATTAAAAAAACCCTCCTAACAAAGAAAGTGCCCGGACCACATAGCTTCACTGGTGGATTTTACCAAACATATAATGAAGAATTAGTGCCAATCCTTCTTAAACCATAGCAAAATATGAAAGAAAAGGGATTCTTCAAATTAATTTTATAAAGCTGGCATCGCTTTAACACCACAGCTAGAAAAAGACACTATAAAAAAGGAAAACTAAGGCAAATAGCCCCTATTAATATAGACACAAAAAGCCTGAACAAGCCTGGTGCAGTGGTGCATGCCAGTTATCCCAGTACTTGGGAGGCTGAGACAGGAGGATTGCAGATTCAAGGCCAGCCTCAGAAACTCAGCAAGACCCACAGAAACTTGGAAAGACCCCATTTCAAAATTTAAAAAAATGAAAATAAAAAGGGCTGGGGGGTGTAGCTCAAAGGTAGAACACCACTGGGTTCAATCTCCAGTACCAAATGGGAAAAAAAGCCTGAACAAGATGCTATCAAGCCAATTTCAATGGCACATTAAAAGGATCATACACCATGACCAAGTTCAATTTATCTCTGGATTGTAAGGTTGTTTCAACATAATTCAATCAATGAGACACACTACATTAATAGAAGGAAGCATAAAAATGCATAATCATCTCAATAGACTCAGAAAAAGCATTTGATGAAATCTAACAACCTTTTATGATAAAAATATTAAACAAATGAGCAATAGAAGGAAATTGCCACAACATACTAAGGTCATTTTCAAAAGCCCATAGCTAATATCACACAGGATGATGTAATAAGTGAAAGTCTTTCCCCTTAGATCAGGAGCAGGGCTTTTCCCGGCAAGGATGCCCACCACAACCATTTTTATTCAATGTAGGGCTAAAAATCCTAGCCAGAGCAATTTGGCAAGAAAAAGAAATAAATAACATCCTCATCAGAAAAGAAGTAAAACTATCTCTGTTGGCATATGACTTCTCTGAATATTTCTTGTTTTAACAGATTCAACGACAACTATGTCAATGCATAATTATAAAGGTAAAATATTTAAAGACTACAAAAATAAGGTTAAAATGGATTAACAAAAAAGTAAGAACAAATCCACTTAAGTTATGGCTATAAAATGAAGATATAAAAATATGTTGTATTTTCATACACTAACAAAATAATTTGAGAAGATTAAGAATACAAACACATTTACAATAGCATCAAAAATACTTAGGAATAAATTTAATCAAAGAGGTGAAAAACATGTGCATTGAAAATTAGAAAACATTGCAAAATAAATTTAAAGACAACATTAACTAATAAATGGAAAGACATCCTGTGGTCACGGATTGGAAATCTTCATATTCTTACAATGTTCATACTACCCAAAGAAATCAACAGATTCAGTGCAATCTTTATAAAAACTGCAAGGCACTTTTGAAAGAAATAGAGAAATAATTCCAAAATTCACATGGAATCACAAAGGACCTCGAATAATCAAAACAATTTTGAGAAAGAGGAACAAAGCAGGCTTCATACTTTTTGTTTCAAAATACATTACAAAGCTATAGTAATCAAAACAGGACAGAACTGTTATAATAATAGTCCTATAGACAAATAAGATAAAAATAGAGAGCCCTGAAATAAATCCATGCACATATAGTTAATGGATCTTCTACAGGGGAACCAATAACACATAGTGGGGGAAAGGATGGTCTCTTAAATAAGTGGTGTTGGGAAAACTGGATATGTAGAAGAAGGAAATTGGATCCTTACCTTACATCATGTACAAAAATCAACCTAAAGGGATTAAAGATTTGAACACAAGAACCAAAACTATAAGATTCGAGAAAAAACATTTTGAGAAAGCCTTATGACATTGGTCTTGGCAATGATTTCTTGCATGACACTAAAATCACAGTTAATAAAAGCAAAGATAGACAAATAGCACTAGATCAAAGTAAAAATCTTCTGCATGGCAAAAAAATAGCTTATGTCCACGCAACAACATGTACATGAGTGTTAGTATTAACATTATTAAAATATTATAATAGCCCAAATATGGAAACAACCCAAATGTCCATCGACTGATGTATGAATCAACAAAATATGATATATCCATGCAGTATAATATTATTTTGGAATAAAAAGGAATAAATCACTGATACATGATACAACAAAAATAAATCTTAACTCTGTTTCATAAAAGACATCAATCACAAAAGGCCCATATTGTTTGATTCTATTTATATAAAATGTGCAGAATAGATATATCCGTGGAACTAGAAAGTAGATTAATGATTACCAGGGACTTGAAGGAGGGGTGATAGCTAATGGGTCTGGGATCTTTTTGAGGGAATACAAATGTCCAAAAATTAGGTAATGATGATGGTTGTTCAACTTTTTGAATATACTAAAGTAGCCACGAAGTGAAATACACTTTAAGGGATTTTTATTATTTGTGAATTGCTAATAAAGATGCAATTTCAAAACTGAAGAAAAAATAAAACATTAAGGTGTTCTCCAAAAATCTCTTTGGATGTTTGGGCACAAAAAGCACATTATGTATAAGGAAAAGCCAATTAGATTATCCTCTGAGTTTTCAACATTAATGTAGAAAATTACAGAAAAAAATAGAGTACCATGTTAAAGATATTCATGGAAAGAAAATGAGGCAAGAAATTTATATTCATCAAAACTGTCCTTCAAGTATAAGTGGCACTCACAAACTGGATAGATAGCGTGTGAGAACTCAGAAGACGACTGGAACTAGAAGGGCTTTTGACAATGGGATATGCTGGTGAGTGAGAGTCGGGCAAGAAATGACCAGACAGGCATGAGATGAAGGACGCGCAAGTGTGTGGTAAGTATTAGATGGAGAGTCAGTAGTAGAATTAAGACCAAATGAAACTAAGTGAGAAAACAGCATATGAGGTTAACTGCACGTTCTGAGAGTGTAGATATTAGGAAGTCATTTCCAAAAGGCCAGGAAAACAAGGAATATATGTAGCAAAACTGTTTTAGCTGTTTTAATCATCATATAATTTATAGTCATTTTAGTATTTTAAAACTTTTAATAATCACATTAGTAGTATTAGTGGGATGGCTACTCTGAGACACGTGTGTGTGAGTGTGTGTGTGTGTGTGAGACAGAGAGAGAGAAAGAGGGAGATATGTAGGATAAAACAAACACACGAATGTGGAGTATCAGATCATAGAGGATCAGATTCTCCATTTAGGAGAAAGAATATACCAATGTAATACAGAAAACTAAACACCCTATAGTTCTGAGCTTAAATTGGAGTATTTGTTCAGATTCCTAGCTCTGTCGACTGAAGATTCCTGGAAGCAATGAGTGACCCAGTATCAATGGACATCTCTAGCATCCAAGTTATGGTTTCCAAATACAACATCTCATCAAAATCCTATCAGATTCTTGCATGAATGGCTGCTTTATATTTTGGGGCAGAAAATGTACAAGATGGGCAAGAAAGCTATCAAAGACAACCAGAATCATGTTGGAAGGATTCAGGGGCCAACTTGAAGAGGCTCCTGCTAGCTGAAGATAGAACAATTTAAGTTTCAATAAAGATAAAACTGAAATGGATTGGAATCCATGCACTTATAATAATATTAAAAGGCAAATTGATTGTGCCAGAAGATGACAGGAAATGAGTTCATTATCCAGGAAAACGTATAAATAAAAGAATCAGGCTTTATCCTGGCTCTCTTATATGAATTATAGCATGGGGAATTAAGTAGTATACGAAGAAAAGCATCTCCTTATAAAATCACTCTGTTGGAAAGACATGGAGCATGTGATTTGCAGAAAAAGGGATGGGACCAGAGAATGTCATGCTAAGTGAGATCAGCCAGACTCAGACAATCAAGGGCCACATGTTATTCTCATATGTGAAAGCTAGAGAGAAAATAGGAAAAGAGAGGGACTTTATGAAAACGAGGAGAGAGACCAGTAGAATAGCAGAAGGGGGCTGGGGAAGGGAGGAGGGGACACGAAAAATGAGGCTTGAGGAAGGAAGCTGTTCAACATGCCAGCATGTGTAGGAGGACAGAGTAGGGAAGGGAGGTGGAGTATGGAGGGAAACACACCAAGAGATGCTGTGTGCATATGGAATGTATCACTTTGAATCTAACTACAATGTATAACAAAAATACACCAGTAAATTTTAAAAATAAAAATATTCTAGCTAATAAATACAAATATTAGAATATTATCATTTTTTGCAATCCCCAATTAATTAATAGATCTGGGAATTTAGGATCATTGGCTGCAAACATTAAAAAGGAAGAAAAACTGGACCTTATGTGCCTCTTGATTAAAGAACATACCGCACCCCGAGAATCTTTTGGAATGGAGTGAATCTAAGTCTGATAATCCTTTGCATTCAGCTGCCTATTTCCAGACCACCCAGAGGCTAGACGGACACGTTGAACGGTCCCAAGAAGATGCAGTTGGCAAAATACAGACTGTGGGAAACTGAACAGGACAAAAACCTGGAACTCTTCAGAAGATATGTTGTTAAAACAAGTGAGCAAACAAACAAACGAACGGATGAAGGAGGAGCCTGTAGATTAAAATAAACTTAAAAAACTTAGGAAGAAAAAAAGACGAGAAGAGAGCATAGGGATGAAAGCAAGCATGATAAAAACATTAAGAAGCCAAGGAAGCAATGACTCGTGGAGGGAGAGAGGGTGCTGTGATGGGGATGGCACCTCGAGGGGATTTGAGTGTGGCCAGCACAGCTCTGCACTTTGGCCTGGGTGCTTCTAAGTGTATGCACCTTTTAATAATTTAGCACACTGATTAAAAAAAAGGGAATGATAAGCATATACTTGTAAATTCTAAGCATATCGCACATCTTTAATAGTAATACTATCACTACCACAATAATAATAACGATAGTTAAACTAATTATATTCTTATTATGTGCAAAGCATTACTCTACGTTATTTATTTGCTTGTATCATACCATTATTATCGTTATTCCTGTTTTGCAGTTGAGAAAACAGAGGCGCAGACTAAAAAACATGAGTAAGTTCACCCCGTTGCGAAAGCCCTTGAAGTGGGACATTACTCATATAAGAAAGATTTCTGGCTGATCGAGGTAGCAAAAGTGACTTTCAGGGGGAATGGTGCAGAAAAAGTGTCTTGGATGTATTAATTGGTTCACTCGATTATTTCATAAATTGCCGCTGCTGTCGCTGAGCATCTGCTCTAAGAGTGGGGCTGGGCTGAAGTGGCACACGGGGTCATTACTATGGGCGAGCTCAGGTCGCTGTCAGACTGCTGCAGACAGCAACTACCATGAGTGTTCAGCCGGGAGGTGGACGTGGGTTTATTGAGGAATAGATGTTTAAGGCTAAAGTACCATTTACTAGACCTAGGAAGGAAGTATTAGCAGGCAGTTTGCTGCAGGTGCAAAAGTTTGGGGGTGGGCACAAATGACGAGGGTATATGTCAGAAATGTGGAAAAGGTTTCTGAGTTTCCTTGTATTTAAAACTCAACTCTGTCTACACACAACCTATTTAAGGACTAGTGATGTTATAAAAACCAAGCTAAGCCAAACCAATTCTAGATCCAAACAATTGCATCAGAAGTGAACCTAGAGTGAACTGAACTTACTACAAATGAAAATCAATCTAGCTGGGCGTGGTGGCCTATGCTTGTAATACCAGTACTTTGGGAGGCGGAGACCGGAGCATCTGGGTTCCCGGTCAGCCTCAGCTCTCTCTCTCTCTCTCTCTCTCCCTGTCTTTCTCTCTCTCTCTCTCTACTTAGTGTGGCCCTCCACAACTTCGTGAGACCCGGTTTCAAAATAAAGTATAAAAAATAGGGCCGGGGGCGTAGCGCGGAGGTAGAACACCCTTGGGTTCAATCCCCGGTACCGCAAAAAAAAAAAAAAAAAAAAGAAAATCAATCTCTCCCTCTGTCTTTCATTTTGATTTAATTACATAGTCAATAATTTAGGGAAGAGCTAATATTAAGCGGCTGTTAGGCTTGTTTCCTGTGGAACTAGAGGGTTAAATTGGTCCCAGCGTAAGGGAGTTCATGGCACCATGTTTCATGGCATTATTACAAGTTTCAGGAAACGAGCGGGGAATGGTGGCACACGCCTGTAATCCCAGTATTTAGAAGGCTGAGACCAGAGGATCGCAGGTTCAAGACCAGCCTCAGTGAGACCCTGTTTCAAAACAAAAAATAAAAAGGGCTGGGGGTGTCGCTCAGATTGTCCCTGGGTTCAATTCTGAGTCACACACACACACTCACTCGGATAATGAAGTTTCCACGTCAAAGGTTTTGGAAATGATGTCATTATATGACAACAGTCCCTGTGTTGAGATCCGCTTTGATTAACCCAAAGTTCCCTTGTAATTGTTTTGCTTTCTTAAAATAAATACGTTAGGGGCTGGGAATGTGACTCAGTAGTAGAGTGCTTGCCTAGCATGCATGAGGCCCTGGGTTTAATCCCTAACACCACATACACAAAAAAGAAGAGCATCAGACTATTTTTCTAGAACAGAAGGACATAGTTCATTAGGTCTGAGAGCAACTGGAGGTTTAGAGCTGCATTTTGACAACTAGCTTTAAACTCAGAGCAGTTGATTTGAGAAAAGTTCCCTCTAGTCACCGCAAAGCACACAGATTCAGGGGCCCCCAGTTGCTGGCACAAGCATGGCCTCTATCTGGGGCCACGCTGGGCCCACTGCTGGCTGGCTGGGGCTTATTTCCCAGCAACTGATCACCTGGTTTCCTTCTTTCACAGTTACTGCCTCTTCTGGGCCTAAGTTTTCTTATCTGTAGAATGAGAATTCTCCCTCACCTTCTAGCCAATGATATTTCGGAACCCTTTTGGCCTTCCTACTCTGAGATTCTCTGATTAATATGTACCAACAAATATTTCATTGAATGAAAAATATTGAGGGAGGTTGTCAGCGTGACTGGTAGGCCCAGGGAATTGTGGTTAGAGCTTCAAAGTTCACTAATGAACAATTCATTAACAAAGATCCCCAACCCCTAAATGATGTGATATTATTTTCCTGCCCAATAGCCATGGAATTGCTCAACTGTGAAAAAAAGAGTATCTCCCGTATCCCATCACAGCACACAGGAGCCCATGTGGCAAATCTTACTTTTGCTCTCCATGTTCATAAGCTTTATTACCTTGAGCTTTCCCTCCTTTTTTCTTTTGCCAGATTCTAATAGTATGTTTTCATTCATATAAATAAGTGTATTATGTGTATTTTATATTTTGCTGCTAAAAGTTTTCTGGGTTTGAATTTTGAGAAATGTGATTTTCAGTATGAGAGACAAATGAAGGAGGTGTGTGGAGGGAAGCAGAGATGAGGGGACATGATGAGAATCCCTCCTCGCCTTGCAGCCATTGCTTCCACTGGTCCCCAAAGCCCCTCACCTTCCCCATCGGTAAGTTCTCCATGGACCCTTCCAAGAAATGTCCTATTTTTGCTCAAAGTAGGTCAAGTTGGATTTTGTTACTTGTAACCAAAAAAAAAAAGTTGAACCAACTGGTAGTGATATTAAAATTCCCAGCCCTATAACCTGGGGGTGGGGACTTCAGCGCCCACTTACACATAACTTCTTTTCAAGACTTCATTGTGTATGTGCTTGCTGAAGCCTTTTTTGCTTCTAGTAACTATTTCCGTGTTTTAATGATGTTCAGATACGAGTTTTCCCATTCACTTTTCATTTAGATTAGACTTATTAAGAAGCACAGGTCATAGAATACATTGGGACATTTTGTGGGCACTTCTGTTAAAGCATGTCATAAGAAGAGTGTGGATGGCTTTGAAGCAGAGGATTCCAGATAGGTTCAGGTACTGAACTGGATAAGTTTAACCAATCTCTGTGTGGGAACACTATAAACTTTTTTTATCACATTAGAAAATTAATGTGGGACTGGGGACATAGTTGAGTGACAGAGTGCTTGCCTCGCATGTGTGAGGCCCTGGGTTCAATTCCTAGTACCACAAAAAAGAAAAGATAAGAAAACAAAATTAATGGATATAATGGAGTGTTTCATAGAATAATTAAATACCATTCAGATATGTGGAGGGTAGAAAGTAAATTCTAGATTAAACTTAGTTTGAATTATTTTGATTCAAAATCGTGTGACTTTGGACAAGTTACTTATATAACTTATTTAAAATATACTATCTGCCATAGTTCCAAATTGGAAAACAGGGAACAAAATTATTAGTAACCTTCTAAGATGTTGTGAAGCACAATCGAAGGTACTATATGTAAGATTCTTTAAGTTTTCTGACTCAGAGTAATAGCCTAATAAATGATGCTATTATTTTATTATTACAGCTATGTAGCCTTACATCAATTTAAAAAATTCTTTTATAGCCAGGCACGGTGGTGCATGCCGATAATCCCAATACTTGGGAGACTGAGATAGGCTTGATGTCATCCTGCATCAAACTTAGTGAGACCCTACTTCAAAATAAAAAAACAGGGGCTGGGGGTATAGCATAGTGGTAGAATGCCCCTGGGTTCAATTCCAGTACCACAAAACAAAAATTCTTTTGTGCTTTAATTTCTCATTGGAACTGATATCCTGAAGTCATTTATAATTCTCAAATCTCATTATTTACATATTTCTGCATGCTAGCTAACATTAGTTTTAAATTGTATGCAGAAAGTTTTATTCTAGGCAAACACAGGTAATAGAAAAAAGATTTCCTATCTTGGAAAATCTTTTGGATTCTAATGGAAAATCTGAGACCACAGTTGAAGAAGATGACAAATAATGACTAAACATCAAAAACAAGTAATTAGTGTATAGACTGCAGGACAAATTAAGAGCAGAGGGAGGGAGGAGTTTGAGGAGATGAAGCAGCTGGCGCTCTTCCAGAGAGGAGAGGCCTCGTAGCTGACCTGGAGTTGTGTCTTTCCACAAGTATTTGAGCTTCTGTTATGTGCTATGTGCTATGTGCTACATCACTCATGGAAGTTGCCAAGGTGAATGAAAATACTACTGGGAGAAGACTCATACTTTAGAGTGACAGGCACAGGGAGCGCTCAATGGGGGAGAGGGGCCAATTTTTCACAAACAGTAAACCCATACACTTTCATATTCTTCCTAAATGTGTTTGCTTGAAGCCCCTCCCAAGATGAGCTGCCAGCCTTCCTTTCCTAGGAAGAATAGTCTTGCTTAGTCAGTGGCTCTTAAAGAGAACATGATAAAAGAAGTGATTTCTAGATTGCTTCATCTTCTTTTAGTACCTTAAGAGAGAAGAGGAAGACTGGATGGAGGCGGTACTCTCCATGTCAGGGTAGAGAGATCTCAGGATACTGGGGGGAGGACATGGAAAGCCAGTTGCTGGCCTTGAGGAGAAAAAGGTATAGTGTGAGAGAAGACAAAGACTCCTCAAAAAAAAAAATCTAGTCTTCAGCTTGTCTCATCCCAGTGTCTCAGTGTGATCAGGTAGAGGTATAACTGGAAGAAGCCAGCTAGCCCTCTGTCTCCCAAGCACCAAGTTCAGAGTTTAGGTGATCCAGTTGTTTTCAGGACAGAGAGCAAGCACAGGTCTGGAATAAAGAGGCTATGTATCCTGGGCTTCAAGCCTGGACCAAAGGACAGGGATCATAGGTTTTAATGCCATGCGCACATCTGAGTGTCCTCATGACCCCCCTATCCAGGGGATTGTAATGCAGTCTGACAAAGAGAATGAGCAGCTCAGAGTGTGGGTAGGCATTTGAGGAGGGGAGGATATACATGCAGTGCCTAATATGGAGCTGATGCAAGGGCTTCTTCATTGATGTGATATGAAGGCTGAGTCCTAAAGGAATGACTCGAGTGCAATTAAGGACTGGCCTTCCAGTCGCAGGCACACATATGAAAACGTCTGGAAAGGACACAGGACGTGTTCTGCATGCTGTGTTTCAAATGGCTGCAGCACACTGAAGTTGAAGACTGGGGCATGTGTCAGGTCCCCAGAAAACAGAGTCCAGGACAGAGATTTCCAGGTAGGGATTCTCTGGAAGTCTTTTCAGCGAGGACAGCCACCAGGGAGTGATGGAGACAGGACTGGGCAATGGGAGAAACTGACTGGTGATGCACTACAACAGAGATCTCAGACAACAACTTCATAGTGAGCTCAGGAGGCGGGAAGGTCCTGCACGTTTTCCCAAATTAAGGCAAGGGGAGGGCCTTTTTATCCTCCGTTGACCTGGAGTAAAGATTCAGGTGTGGGGGTGTGAACTTGGGTGAAGAAGCTTCTCTTCATTGAAGGCAATCTTCATGAAAGGGTTTCAGGTGTGAGCCCTTAGCTGGTGGCTTCCTAGTAGATGGAGAAGTGAGTGATCCAGGCTTGAAGTGGGGTCCGCACGGCACACCACAGCATCCGCTACATGGTGTACATTAGCACCAGATGAAGTTAAAGAAACAAGCATGTATAATGTAATATAAGGCCTTATAAATCACATTAAAAGGTTGGGGCATTTTCTTAAAGCAATGAAGAGTTACTGAAGGTTTTTTGTTTATTAGTTTTTGGTACTGAGGATTGAACCCAGGGGCATTCTACCTCTGAGCTACACTTCCAGTCCTTTTTATGTTTTGAAACAGGGTCTCACTAAGCTGCTAAGGGCCTCGCTAAGTTGCTGAGGCTGGCTTCGAACCTGTGATCCTCCTGTCTCCGCCTCTCAAGTACTGGAATGACAGATGTGTACCACTGCACTGTTACTGAAGGGTTTTAGGCAGGAAGTTAAATCAATATGATCATTTCTGTATTTTTAAAAGATTACTGTGAGCCAAGCATAGTGTACATGCTGGCAATATCAGTATTTGGGAGACTGAGACAGGAGGATCACAGGTTCGAGGCCGGCCTCGGCAACTTAGCGAGACCCTGTTTCAAAATAAAAAGGACTGGAGGTGTAGCGCAGAGGTAGAATGATCCTGGGCTCACCCCCCCCTTCCAAAAATATATAAATATTGCTGTGGCTGTTGTGTAGAGAACTGATTTGAGGGTTTGAGAGAGAGCATACTGGAGACAGGGCAACCCATTAAGTTGTTTCAGGCATCAAAGAGAAATGATGGGAGTTTGGATTTCTTAAATGGAAGTGGGAATAAAGAAAAGTGAACCGATTTGGGAGATGCAGAAAAATTAAAATTAGTGGTATCCACTTAGCAATGAAAGGGATGTGGGTCGATGGAGAAAGATGGATGAAGCCAGTTTCTGACCTGGGAATCTGAAATGGGAAATTTGGCCAAAGTCAATGTTATATGGTTCCCATTTCCTATACTTTCTTTCTGGCACATAGAAAACTGTACCTGGCAGTACCGTTGCAGTTAGGAGGGACGGTGTCACCATCTCTGGCTAGTGAAGTGTGAGTGGAAATGATGCATGCTACTCTTGAGAGGAAGCTCTGGAAGAGGCCGTGCTGTTCTCTAGTCTTTTCCTTGCTCATTGGCAGGAAGCAGGGAGGACATATGTTGAGATGCAGAGCCACAGATCAAAGCAGCTGGGGACCCTGCGTCACCTCCCGGAGGGCAGCTGCTTTGGATTGTTGCCCCGTCAAGAGAGGACTTGTATGAGCTAGAAATAAGCTTTTTATGTGGTGCTTTGGGTACTTTGGTGCTGTTTGTTCCTGAGGAATAAGGCTAGCTTATCCTGACCAAGGAAGGAGATAGAAGGAATTTGTGTGTATGTCCTCTTTGTACATGTGAGGCTGGGGACAAGAAGGGAAGAGAGGAAAAGGGGAAAGTGTGGATTTAGTTTTAGAAATGTTGTATTTAGGATAACCAAAACATATTTAAGTAGACACCTCCAATATACAGTTAAAATATGTATGAAGAATTTAAAGTAAAATCTAGACTAAGGGTATAGATTTTGAAAGATATCAATAAATGAAACCATGTGATGGATGATTCCTAAACAAGTGGATATAGAATAATCTGAGAACATTCCTTTCCTGGTAGTGGTTTTGCTTTTATCTTTTTAAGAAAGCCATGGAATTCCAGTTAGTTTTACCCTTTACTTTTAAAATCCCTTTGACTATACAAGCCAGTCTCAATATCACAAAAATCACAAAGCTATTTTCTTTCTCTCCTATTTCCTGATATTGTGAGGCATCAGGGTGCCCTGCTTGAAAAGTAGAATAGCCAACTTCTACCCCATAGAAAACAAGCTGAACAATTATCATTAAGAGTCTGAAACCAGTTTCTATATCCCTTGAAGTGATGTCTCAAACCCAAATTAGAAGTTATTTTGAAAAAAAAATCTAAGGGGGCCTTTTGGGTACACTGATATAAAATAAGCCAATACATTATTATTGATAGCTATAAAGTGACCTGGATGTCATTTTTTTTTAGACACAGAAGCCATGATATGTATTTGGTAATGTATTCTTTTTATGATTGACTGCACATCACAATGCTGAAGATTCTGTTGTCTTCTGAGGACAGAAATACACAGAACCTAATATAAATTTAGCCTGAACTGGGCTGAACTATCTTCTATACTTGGTTAGATACATGTGTTTGATCCCACTTAGTGGTTGGTTGTTAGAGGCCTGAACTGAGACTGAGTTCAGCAGCAAAATCCATAGCAGGAGGCTTGCACCAGGTTATCAGAGGGGTTATCAGAGGGGCAGAAACAAGGAAGTAGTTGGGTTTGGCTCAGTCTGATGTTATCTAACTTGTTGCTGCCCTTCACACAAATAACCCAAACACGAGAAAATATACTGAGCTGATATATTGGTTATTTCACCATAAACATAGCTGCGGAAAGATCACGTGGCCTCTGAAAGGTATCCACCGAAAGACAGAGCCAAAGTCAGAACTCAGATTCGGTTCTCTTTGACTCTAAGTCCCACACGCTCTCTTCTTGACCGCACTGTTTAAATGAAATTATTTTAGGTGTGTTATTTATTTCCCTCCATAGTGTGTGAAGGATATATCCCCCCCCTTTTTTTGGCTTTGGTCTTGGAACATCGAAACGTTTTGGAAAGAGTTATTAGTCTTCATTCTCCCCTCTCCCTTTTTTGTGACCATAGAAACGGTTCCATCCTCTCTTTCTCTCTCTTCTGAGGTTCACTCCAGCAGCTGCTCAAAATGACTCAGCCTTTCTGGGCAGCTGTGGGTCTTGCCCGGTGGTGGGGAGGAAAGGACCCACAACATGCTATCTCCGTAATGACATACCCACAGGCGTCGGCTTCTGGTGAAACAAGGAGCCTGTCCTTGTCGGGAACCATCATCTGTCCTCCAACCCACACACGTCCGGCGCATCCAGCGTTTCAACTCATTTTCCTCATTCTGTTCCGATTGAACATCGTCATTTTGAATGGGTTGTTATTAGCATCATCTCTAGGAGCAAATGGTATCTGAATGCCCCGAGGATCCCCACTCATGAATACAAACGCTCTTCTTTTCTACAAAGGGAAGAAATATGATCGGTGAATGTTAATAGCCCACTAGAGATTAGCATTTGAGATTAGACGAGATGGCCTAATGCATTTATTATCTGAAAGTGAATGGTAGGAAAGGGGGGAGGGGCAGAGCAAGGAAAGAATTTAGGGAGGAAACTAATATATAACGACTGCCCTTTATGCATCTGATACAGAAGCTTTCAGCTGATACATTTTCAAATTTTGGACTTTCACTATGAACAAAATTATACTGCAATTAAAGGCACCCACCTGCAGTAGAAGGGGTGAGTAGAAATGCTAGGTCATTTTAGTCATTGTACTTCTTGAGTCATAGACAGGAAGTCTGCCATCCGGGTGTTAGTTCTGAGGTAATTTGCACTCATGATTAACCCCATGGTGACTGATAAGCACAAAATAAGTACCCCAAGTGAAAGGCATGGTAGGATGGAAAGCAGAGATAATTTTTATTAAGCAAAAGCGATGAGGAAAAGAATCACTATCCGTAAGTGTATGGGATGACTCATTTTTCAATAAGAAAGAATGGATTCAAATGACATATCGCACGTCATGAAAACATGAAGACACCGGATGTGTACCATTGAAATTAATAGGCAAAAATGAAGAAAAATAGGCAAAAAAGACAGAAAAATGAGACAGTTTTTGGGGAAGCAACTCCAGTTTCCAGTTGACTCCATCTCATTCCACACAAATAAAACTGTACTTTCTTAGGATAGAATATGGAGATGAGATTAAAATTTTTTAATGTAAATTTTAGTTTGCAGGTGATTGTAATCTGTAGCCAGTGTAAAAATCACTGCATCAGGAGTCCTGAAGTGAGACTAAGATTTTGCAAATGAAAGGGTTTTAGGCATTAAGAATGTGCTGGTGAAGTAAGTTTGGGATGATTCCATTAAGCTAGCGGCGATTCCACAGTTTCAAAGGTCCTTCAGATAGGGACATTAAAACCCGTGGTGAGGCAGTAAATGCTGACATCATATGCTGAGAAATCCCCTTGCACAGGTGAAGAGATCATTGAGAAAGTGGCTGATCTTACTTTGAAAATATCTTCTTTTTCTTTTTTTTTTTTTTTTT
>PVJS01049310.1:0-14709 GCA_004027185.1 Glis glis | reverse complement strand
TGTCCTGTTATTAAAATTAATGGACAACTGCAACAACCTAATCCGGACAGGATGGCAAATGTCTCAGACCCTCCAGGAATGAAGGTGTGGGTCACCCCTCCGGGTAAAGAACCAAGACCTGCCGATGTGCTGGCTGAAGGTAGAGGAAATACAGAATGGGTAGTAGAAGAAGGTAGTTATAAGTACCAACTATGGCCACGAGACCAGTTACAGAAACAAGGATTATAATTGCTATAAATATTCTTGTTATTCCATTAAGAATATGTTTGTATATATGTATGTATATTTATATGTGTTATATATATTTATATGTGTTAAGCAGATATCTCTATCTTATCTCCTCCCGTATTTCTCTATTATGTAATATAATACTGATGGACTTTATATCAATACTTAAGTATTAGGAATAAGTATCACTCAGAAAGCCCTGCCTCCTATTCAGGGGAAGTGATTGGTGCGTTTCCGGTTGTACGTGTGATAGCTTTATCCTGTTAGGTGAGATTTTTGATATTGTTATTGTATTTATGGGAAGATTAATAGGATTTAAAAAGACAGGGTTAGGAGTCAAGTTGACAAGGGGTGGACTTGTGATAGTCAGTCTAGGTTGTCAACTTGACCTGATCATGACACACCCAAGATTATGTGATTTTTGGGTGTGTAACAGCAGATTAAACAGAAAGCCCTGCCCTGAATGTAGGCAGCAGGATTCTGATAGGTGCGGACTTAGATAAAAGAGGGAGAAGCCACGTAGAGTGTGTGCGACTCTTTCCGAGGAAAACGCATCTGCTCTTGCCTGAGATCGTCGGCCGCTGGCTTTGCCTTTCTCTGAAGAGCTTCTTGATCTTCTCGGCCTCTCCCGCTCTTGGAACTGAAACTCCACCATCGTTTCTCCGAAGAGCTTCCTGATCTTCATGTCTTGGACTGGGACTGAATTAGTGGTTGCTCTGATCCTAAGACTCCAGCTCTTAGACCGTTCGACCAGCTACTGGTTCCTCTGACTCTCCACGTGCAGTCAGAACCTGGGACTACATTGCTTCAAACTGTAAGCCCATCTGATAAATCCCTTTTTTCAAATATACTCATTCTGTGTATTCTATTAATCTAGAGAACCCTGTCCAATACAGAGAGCAAACCAAAAAATTGTAAATTCACTTGATATAAAATGAAAATATTAAGGAAGATGTCAGAGAGTTTACTGATTGTACAAATTAATTGCAGAACGAATTCACACAAAAATGATCTTATGATTAAATTATGGGAAAAACATTTCAGTAAGATATGAACTTGATATTTAATCTTCTTTTGTTTTAGGTCCATGAAAGTGATTTTTGCTAGATAAAATTAATAACTATAAGGCACATATTAGCAGGATTCATTGATTAAATTGATGAAAATATATTTAGGAATGTTTGTTTATTATTAGATCTCAGGAAAAGAATTTTGCCATGAATATAGAAATTCATTTTCACAGGAAAATAGAACATAACAGATGTATAGGAAATTCATTTGGGAGAACAAAAATGATAGCAATCATCTAAAGTTACTAATAAGTAAAAATAAATATTTATGTGACTAACTCATGAAAAACATTTTGTTAGCAAGAGTTCATGAGTGAGAAAAATAAAAAATTAGTTTCAAACTTAAATCAAAATCATGAGAACAAACATTCTGAATTTTAGATATTTATACATGGTCAAAATACAGTTTTATGAACAATTTTATGGAGAATGCTTCTGAATGAGTAGCAATAGCAAATGATTATTTAACATAGCTTAATAAATCTCTAGCAGCAAAGGTAAGGCCAGTCAGTAAATAAATAACAAAAATCAAGGTTAAAATTGCATATTAACAACAAGACATTTCCAATAGGTCAATTAATATAGTCCAAGTGAAACTTCTTCCAAAACAAAACAATGTAAGGGTTTTGAATTTTAATAGGCCTTTAAAAGGATGGAAAATCCAAACAGTGATGTTTGTGATAATAGACAAGGATACTTTTCTATAGTGGCTGCAGGACCGGCTTTGGTGTCTAGAGAGATTTATCTGAATTTCCACTGCAGTTGGGGCCCATGACAACAGTTCTACTAAAACTTACAAATAGTACAGTAGTCAGAATGAGGTTTAGTGCTTTGAAAAAGGAAAAAATAGCAGGAAACACTATCATATATTAAGTGTATTTCATTTTTATTTCCAAGTAGAAAAAAAAAGAAAACAAGTTGTCTGGCAAAAGAGGAAGGCTGTGATGCTGAACTGTGAAGTGGGTAACAAGTGGTCATGTTAACTAGTGGCTGATGAATGAGCCAGGTAGATGATGTATATGCTAAGCACTGCATTAAACCGGTCATTCTTCTAGCCGATACATTCTCACAACATTGTGGGGAAGACTGCAACAGAAACCCAGTGTTTGGGTTTTGTTTAAATGTGTTCAGTCAATGGAATGAAAACATGGAAATTTTTGGATTTATGAAAATGATCTTCTGTACCTGATGCATTCTAAAAGAATGTGCAAACCTGTGCTAATGCTTATTTTCATGGACAAGTGTTTTGTCCTTTTAGATAATTATTTCTTTCCTCTTTCTCTACTCAGTTATTTTAGTTAATATTATTCAATGCCTTAGTAGAAAATCCTCCATATTTTTGTTAGATATCAAGTAGAATTAATTGGGGAATACATATTTACTTCATAAGAAAATATCTCCACAGTATTTCTTTTTTTTTTTTTTTTTTCGGTACCGGGGATTGAATCCAGGGGCATTTTACCTCCGAGCTACACCCCCGGCCCTATTTTTTATCCTTTATTGAAACCGGGTCTCACGAAGTTGCGGAGGGCCTAAGTAGCTGAGGTTGGCCGCGAACCCGGATCCTATGGTCTCCGTGTCCCAAGCACTGGAATTACAAGCGTGCGCCACCACGCCCAGCTCTCCACAGTATTTCTAATTGGTTAATGGTATTTGGACATTAAAAGTACGGTTCTATTCTTAAAAAATTGTATAGGTCAGGTGTGCTCCAAGTATATTTATATTTTAGCTTCTGTTTTTCTTCTTTTTCTAACACATAAAATTTTGGAAAAGATTAAGAAAAAACAACCATAACATCTGATCTTTATTTTATTCTTTTAAGTATTAACTGTTCATGGTATAATGTCACTGAACTTTAAAATAAGATATTTTTTGCTTTCTTATTTTTAACACATCTTTCATTTTTATATATCTATGAAATTAAAAACTTCCCATCTATTAGTCAGCTTATAGGAAAAAAAAATCTATAAAACTAAAGGTATGTGAAATATCAAAGAAAATTTGTTTAGTGTGATAGGCCATTAAAAAAATTTCTATCAGGGTCAGTTTGTCCGGCATAGCTGAGAACTCAGGATAAAATCAATGTCATGCAAAAGGACAGTGTACTGAGACTTTTCTGGCATCACTCCTCTGTCTCCCCCCACCATTCCTGCCAACACCCCCCCACACACACACATACACAGAGCAGCCCCAATAAACCAAGCTTGTGACCTCATGAATTCTTCTCAGCCTCATTTTAAACTTGATGTAGTGGTCTGTGAGACCTGGCTTTTACCCACTCAAGAGACCTGATTGTTCAAATTTCAGGAATTTTGGGAGCCACATGACATCAAGTCTGTAGTTTGAAATCAATCACATTGGTAATATTTATAACAGAAATAACCAAATGATAAAAACTGCAAGGGCTTGCCCCTCACTCATTAGTAGGTTGTTCAATACTTACAAAGATATCACTGGTTATTTGTCACTGTGGATCGTAATTCCTTCTTTAAATGTTTTGAGTTGAGAGAACTGTGCTTTCCTGGCTATGATTTCCTCCCTCAACTTGATCTTTTGTGATTGCCTGTGGGCACTGCAACTCTTATTCATTCCTCAGGATATGTCTACTCCTCAGGATTTTGTCCTAACCCCTTTTTATTCTCACTCTGTGCTCTCTGTATGTGTAAACTTTTCTACTCCACTGTCATTAATGTACAATATTTTTTTGAACTTTAAAACTATTATTCAAAGGTTTTCTGAGTAACTCAACCTATATGTTCCTTAAGGAACAAGTCTCAATGTATACAAAACTAAACTCTTTCCTCCAATAACCAAATAACTCTCCTACATCAAGGGTCAGAGCTCTTCCTTGCTTTTCATTCTTTCTTTGCCTCTCATTTTGTGAGAACAGCCTGTAACTTCATTAGCTCATGTTCCTGGCCATGAATGGAGCTGCCTGTCTGCGTGTCTTTAGTCAACTTATCATTTATATCCCTCTCATTTGTCTACAACACAGGGCCAGAGATGCATGCTAAATGTCTCTAACACAGAAAGAACAGATTTTGGGAGATGTTTCTCATCAGAGCACAATATCTAATTACTTGTCATTCAGAAGGAGACACGAGTTAAATGTATGTATTTATTATTAATGCCCATCAATGTTGCTGTAAATGACAGAATTTCATTACTATGGCTGATTAATATTTCATGTGTGTATATACCACATTTGCCTTATTCTTTAATCCTCCAGTGAACACCTAGGTTGATTCCAAATCTTGGCTATTGTGAGCAGTGCTACAATAAACATACAAATACACCTTTATCTTCCACATACTGATTTCAATTCCTTTGCCTATATTATTTGCCCATTAGTGCCATTGCATGTGGTAATTCTATTTCTAAATATTTTTGTGTATGTGGTACTAGGGTTTGATGCTAGGGATGTTCTAGTTCTGAGCTATACCACCAGCCCTATTTTATTTTGTATTTTGAAACAGGATCATGTTAAGTACCAGGTGTTAGCCTCAAAACTGCAACCCTCCTGTTTTAGACTCCCAAGTACTGAGATTACAGACATGTACTACCATGCCTGGCTTATTCCTAGAATTTTTGAGAAAGCTCCCACTGTTCTCTATAATGACTGTACTAGTTTATATTACTTCTAACAGTGTATGAAAATTCCTTTTGCTCCCCATCCTTGCTAACGAGTTCTTTCTTTTGTCTTTTTGACAATAGCCATTTTAACTAGGTTAAGATGATATTTTACTGTGGTTTTGATTTACATTTCCTTGATAATTAGTGATGTTGAGCATATTTTCATATACTTATTGACTACTTATATGTTTATTCAGATTATTTTAATCAAATGATTTTTTTCCTGTTGAGTTCCTTATACATTCTGGACAGTAATCCCTTGTTGAATAAATAGTTGGCAAATATTTTCTCTCATGCTGTAAGTTGTCCCTTAACTCTGCTTCCTTTGATGCGCAGAAGCTTTTAAGTTTGCTGTAATTCTCTACATCAACTTTTGTGGTTGTCTCCTGTGCTTTTGGGGTTATATCTAAAATATTTGTTGCCAGAACCAATGTCCTGAAGTATTTTCCTATGTTCTCTTCTAGTACTTTTATACTTGTGGTCTCACATTTAAGTTTTTGATCCATTTTGAGCAGATTTTTGTTTATGTTGAGAAATAGGGATCTAGTTTCTTTCTCTTACACAAGAACATCCAGTCTTTTCAGCAATACTTATTGAAAAGATTTTCACCAATGTATCTTCTTGTTTCCATTGTTGAAAATCTGTTGGCTATAAATGTGTGAGTTTATTTCTAGGTTCTCTTTTACATTGGACTGTGTATGCGATTTTTGGCCAGTGACATGGCATTTTGGTTACTATAGCTTCATAGTATGTCATCAAGTCAGATATTGTAAAGCTTCTAGCTTTGTTCTTTTTCACCAGAATTGTTTGACTATTTGGGGTCTTTTGCAATTCCACAAGAATGTTAGGGTTTTTTGTTTGTTTGTTTTGTTTGTTCTGTTTTCTGTTTCTCTGAAGAATGTCATTGGTATTTTGATAGGAATTATATAGATTATGAAGATTTCTTTGGGTAGTATGGATATTTTAACAATATTCTTCCAAACCATGAACATCAATTATGCTTTTATTTTTTATCCTCTTTATTTTTTAAATCAGTGTTTTATAATTCTCATTACAGAGATCTTTCACTTCTTTAATTAAATTTATTCCTAGGTATTTCTTTTTTTGTACTTATTGTAAATGGGATTGCTTTTCTTTTGCAGTAATTTTGTTATTAGTGTATTAAAAAGTACTGATATTTTATGTTGACCTTGTGACCTGCAATCTTACTGAATTTGTTAGTTCTAACCATGTTTTTTGTTGGGCCTTTAGGTTTTTCAGTATACCAAATTATGTCATTGTGAAAAGGAATAATTTGATATCCTCCCATTTCCTACACAGATTTTTAAATTTATTTTAGCTGGGCGTGGTGGCGCACACTTGTAATCCCAGTACTTGGGAGGCTGAGACCGGAGGATCTGGATTCGCAGCCAGCCTCCGCAACTTAGTGAAACCCTGTTTCAAAATAAAGAATAAAAAATAGGGCTGGAGGGTGTAGCTTGGAGGTAGAATGCCCCTGGGTGCAATACCCAATTTTGCAAAAGAAATTTTTATTTTATTATTATTATTATTTATTGTATGTGTGTATGTGGGGGGGGGACTAGGGATTGAACTCAGGGACATTCTACCTCTGAGCTACATCCCCAGCTTTATTTTTTATTTGGAAGTAGTGTCTCACTGAATAGCTGAGGCTGGCCTTGGACCTGTGATCCACTTCCAAGTACTCCATCACACCTGACTTGGAAGTCCTTTATTTCTGTTTCTTGCATCGTTGCTCTGGCTATTATTTCTAATACTGTATGAATAATAATTGTGAAAGTAGAAATCCTTTCTTGTTTCTGATCTTGGATGAAATAATTTCAGCTTTTCCCCATTCAGTATGATGTTGGTTGTAGGTGTATTATATATAGCCTTTATTGTGTTGAGATATATTCCTTTTTACCTAATTTATCGAGAATTTTTACCATGAAGTGACTTTGAATTTTACTGAATGTTTTTCTGCATCTATTGAGATGATCATATGGTTTTTGTTCTTCATATATTGCTGTAATATATTATTTTTTGATTTGCATGTGTTGAACAGTCCTCGTATCCTGGGCTAAATCCCACTTGATTATGACATGTCCTGTTGTTGTTGTTGTTATTGTTAAATGTGCTATTGGATTCAATTTGCTAGTATTTTATTAATTTTGTTTGCATTTAGTGTTTTGGGTGTTTCTGTGTTTATGTGCTTTCCGTGTTTTTTTACCAGCATAATTCTGGCCTTGTAGAATGAGTTCGGAAGGTTTCACTCACTTTCAATACTTTGTAATAGTTTGGGAAGAAATTGTTAGTTCTTCTTAAAGGTTGGGTAAAATTCACAGCAAAACCATCAAGAAATTTCATTACTGCTCATGTTTTCTTTGTCCTCATAGTTTAATTTTGGTAGTTTATAGGTGTCCAGAAATCTATCCATTTCCTCTAGGTTTTCTGATATATTGAGATATAATTGTTTACCATAGTCCCTATATAGTTGTTCATAATAGTCCCTAGTGATCATATTTCTGTTGTCTCAGTTGTAATGACGTATTTCTTCTATGACTTTATTTTTTCGGGTCTTCTTTCTTTTTATCTTGGTTAGTGTGACTAAAAGTTTGGTAATTGAGGAGAGTTACCAGTAGAATAGTGAGAGAAGATTTGGGAGGGAAGTATGGAGGGAAAATAATGCTATGTATGTATATGAAGTTATCAATATCATTCTCAATAACATGTACTGGGAGGGGGAGGCAGCGGGGTAAAATCTGGAAGAAAAAACATCAAGTGATATATGTATGCATGTTTCTATGACTCTGAGCCTCATTATGATATATAATTAATATGTGCAAACAAAAGTATATAAAAATAAATAAAAGTTTGTTAATTTTATTTTTCAAAAAACAAAACTCATTTTTCATCTCATTGATTTTTTTGAATTCTTTTTAGTCTCTGGTTTATTTATATCTCTTTTAATATTTGTTATTTCCTTCCTTCTACTAATTTTGGTGTTGTTTGTCATTGCTTTTCTAGTTCCTTGAATTTCATTAGGCTACTTATTTAAAATTTTTTTTTCATATAGGTACATATTATTATGAACTTTCCTTTTAGCATTGCTTTTGATATATAGCCTCTAGGTTTTGTTATGTTGCATTTTAATTTTTGTTTTGACCCTTTTCTAACTTTCTTTTTTAATTTTTTTCATTGACCTATTTTTCTTGGGAGACTGCTGTTTTATTTCCATGTATTTGTACAATTTCTAAAGCTCCTTTGGCTTTTTAAAAAATTGTTGAGACTTGTTTTCTAGCTTAATATATGGTCTATCCAGGAGAATGTTCCATTTGCTGATGAGAGGAATGTGTGAATCTATGGCTGTTGGATTGAATGTCTTGTAAATTAATATTAAGTCTTCTTTACCTATAGATAGCAGATACTCTGATGAGTATAGTATGGTGGAGCACCTACTATACTATAATTCTGATATTCCTATGTTGATATAATTTTGATGTTTCTTTGTTGATATAATTCTAATGTTTATTTTTTTCTGATCTGTCCCTTAATGAAAGTTGTATATTGAATTCCCCAACTATTATTGTATTAAATTCTCTCGCTGCTGTTGATTTAATAACATTTGCTTTATATAGTTGGGGGTTACAGTATTTTCTGTACATATATTTACAACTGATATTTTCTCTTTTTTAATTGATTCAAAGTCAAGCTGTGAACCAATTCTGGTCAAGAACTCTTTCTTGCGATAAATTCTCAGCATTTATCTTAAGGCCTTACATAAAGAAGTTACTCTACAAATGACAAAGTGATTTATCAAAGCCAATCACATAAATATTATTTTAATATATTTGAAAGCAATCAAATTTATGTGTTATATGTTAATTATATTACATATTGCTTTATGTCGTGACACAATCTACTGCTTCTGCATAACTACATTACATTCTCTTCAGTATAAATTATTTTTGCTGATGTGTTCATAAAACTCATTTATTGGATAAATTTTTATTGTTCTGTAAGATAAAAATCAAGTTCTTTAAAATACATGAATATTTTAAATTTATATAAAAATGTGTATTCACTTTAGAAAATATTGAAGGTATATGTGCAGTCCCAAAAGGCTACTGTAATCCTACCACCCTGAGATTCCACACATTAACACCTGCATTTTATATTTTCCCATGCCACTAACATGAACACTTTTATTTTTTCCACCAAAGAATTATAAAGTATAATATACTGTAATATGTTTTAAAAATCAATGTCTCAAATATTACCTAAAGTGATTAAATGTTCTTCTGTAAAAGATTTAATGCCTATGTAGACTATTTTAGAACATAAACTATTTTAGAACCCTCAAGGTATGAACAAAACACCCATAATCATATGCCTGACTGTTTATTTCCTGCCATACTAATGCTATTATATTTCATGTTAGTTAAAAATATTTGTACAGATGAAAAACATTTCCATTTTGCTTTCCCAATGATTCAGTTGTGTATATGTGTGAATAGTTTTTTCATTTAATTTACATACAATGAATTATGAGAACCAACGTGGTGTAATATACACATATATAAGTGTATATACACATATTTGTACATACATATGTATGTGTATGTGTATTTGAACTGGGACCTCCCTTCCTCAAGCATTCCTTAGCCTGACCTGTGTCTCACCATCATCAACGTATTCTCTGTACTTCCACTGTGCCACAGCCTCCTGATTCCAGAGGCGCAGTCTTGTGCAGTTTTTAGTCACAGAATCGATGAACTAATCTTGATCTTTAATCTCTTTGATATCTGCATTATTTCACCAGGCGTCCACTCTGTCTTCTCAAATCTCTTATCATTATTGTTCTACTCAATACCAAATCATTCTGGTTTGCTTCTTGTGACTAACAATTTCTCTACTTAAATGTCTTTGTTCTTTTCAGGTTGTAAATACAATTTTTCAACACCCTTTTTCCTTCTTCTCATTCAGCAAGTTAGTCTCTTCTGATTAATAAAACCCCTCTTTACATAAATGAATCTCCAATTCTTTCTTACTTCAGTCTATATTCTGATTTCTCATGTTTATCTCATGCTCTAAAGTTTATTTTGTATGTTACTCTATTAAGAATCATTAGAAATGCCATGTAACTTATCATCATTTTTGATAATTAAAGTATTTTAATTAAGCTTGATTAATAATTATATCTGGACAACAGGTATAAACTGAGACTGACCCAGAGACAGCAAACATAGGGTCATCCTACTTAAAATGAATCATTGCCCCTCCTAAGAAGCCTGTTCTCTGGGTTCTACACCGCTCCTAATTGCAGCATAATATTCCTGGTGACCATGGCCTTTAATTTACTAGGTACAATTATTGCGTCTCTTGCAAGATAAGATTTTTCTTTTCCCAAATGCATTGCTTCTGCCTTGTTAGGGTCCCATTATCTTAAGTATGAAAACTTATAATAGCCTCCTAAGTGGCTTCCATCTTAAGTCATCTTACTCATGATGAATCAAGCTTATGTTGACTTATTTATCAGATTTTTTTTCTGGAAGGAGAGGACTTTGAAGTTTTCTTACCTTTGTTGATGAAAAATATTTGGCAATCCAGTCAATATTCCCCTTTTTGGCCTTGTTTTTAAAATTACATTTATTTTTATTATTCTTCTCTCCAGTCTATGTTTATGGCCCTATTATTGTTATATAAATGCAACTTTCACATTCCTAATTTCACAATTTAATTGACATCATTTCCATTTCCTCATGAAAGCTTCTCTTATCACTTCAACTAGAAGTTATCTCTCAAAATTTCTATAATATATATTGCACATAATATGTCATATCATAAATTACTTTTTACTGATTTTTGTGTTTCTTATAATTGGAAGCATTTGAGATCAGTAATGATTTTAATGTATTTCTGTACTTTTATTTTGTGCTCATTGAATGATTATACAGAAAATAAAATTACAAAAATTAAAGTGACCAAAAATTGTTTGACTAAATACAAGATAAAAAAGCCAGTTTTTACTGGAAAAAGTCAGATTATACTGCTTACTTACTTTGAGGATAAGACACATATCAAAGCTGTATGCTTTGCAAATCTAAAGATGCTGTATTAGCTTTTCATCATTACAATGGAATACCTGACATAGGCTACTTTTGAAGAAAAAGAGATTTGTTTAGCTCACGGTTCCAGAGGTTCAAAGCCCAAATGGTGCATCTCAGGTTCAGTGAGAGTTGTCTGTTGGCTGCAACATCTCTGCAACTTCTCATGGCACAAAAGCAAGCAAATGGCTACATCTCTGTTCAGGAACAGAGAGAGCCAGGTAGTGCCAGGCCTTCTCCTTTTGTAGCAATCCTCTCATAAGAAATCAAGGGTTTGCACAGGACTATCTTCCAAAACCTTGCCTCCCATGACCTAAGGACCTCCCACCAGGTCCTGCCTCTTAAAGTTCCCACTGTACCTCCTAATAATGCCAAGCCTCCAGTCACGTGAACCCTGAGGGGACATTATTATCCCATATCCAAACCCTAGCAGATGCCAATCAGAGTTGTACACAATAAAATTATCTCTGTTACTGTGACTGCTCTCATGAATAAATGTTTAATTCAGAAATTGTAGACAGAATAGTTAAAACTGGGATTGCTAGAAAAGCAATCACATGTTCTGTCAAAAATGAATATTCAATAATAACAAAAATAGAAGTATCCCAAAATAAAGATAAATGTATTTTGGTATAACTCCTTCTAATCAGTATGTGCTCTAGTTTTGAAGTAATGTGTTTTGGAAGCAAAGGATCAGTAATGGGATTCTAGTAAGTAAACCAAGAGAACCAAATCTAATTTTAGAGCTAGAATTTCATTTGCCCATTAGTGATGTATAGATGAGCTGATATGTTTTAAGAAAAATCAATGATGCATTTGGAAACTGCAATTTAACTGAAAAAAGAAGGTCATAACCTGGAAGGCAGAAACAAAGATTAAGTACTGAGGCTAATCTTCAGTTTTCCCTTTGGCTTAGTGGATAAAAATATTTAAATGGTAGTAAGAATATTGTTCCTTGGTAGAGATATTACATTCAATTTCATATGCTTTCATGAACAAGTAAATCATGAAATTTAATGCTTCAGTTGATGCAAATTATAGTAGCAGCATTCTTTTTCTTGCTAAATACTAGAAATAAAAGTAAAATTATTTTCCTAAATGGAATTTGCTAAAATACTGTTGCCACTTGGCTTTTAGCAAGTCAGTCAGTTTTGCTTGAAGGCTATTCCTGTACTTTTATTTGGTGAGACTTTTTAAGCAAGTATGACTATGACATCTTTGACTTCACTTCTCTTGATACTGTACACAGTGCACAGCAGGCAGAGTCACAGAGTAACTACACAGCAATCAAGACTATTCACAGATATCTTAAGAATCTACTATCATAATATGACTTTAAAAGTATGCTTTTTTCACAGAAACACATATAAATTTTTAAACAACCAAGTGGGTACATGTTATGTTATAATGTTAATACCATTTTGTCTTTTAATTTTGATAGATTATTCTAATTAATGATAATTACATACATTGCCAGCTCTTTAAGTTTTTGTAGAGTATTATGCAGTGGTGGCTGTCTATGATTATTACATTTGATCTCTAGAATTTTGAACACTCATTTTTTAAATTGAGTACATAATAATATGTACATAATAGTACATAACAATATGTACTATTTAAAGTGTGCAATTCAGTAGCACTTAGTACATTCCTAATATTCTGTGACCACCACCTCTGCCTAGTTTACAAAATTACATCGTTCTCAAGGAAAACCATATACCCTCTAAATAGTCACTCCTCATACCCACAATCCCCAGCCTCTAGAAACTACTTTCTCTCTTTAGGATGTTACCTTTCCTGGATATTTCATGTAACTGGGATCAGTATATTGTGTCTGACTTCATTCACTTAATATGTTTTTCAGGTTCATCCATGTTACAGCATATATTACTTCTTTATTTCTTTTTATGCCTGGATATTATATTTATATGCCGCATTTTACTTAGTCATTCATCCATTATTTAATAAATATTTGCAACTTTCTTAATACATACTGAAGCTATCATGAATAGTGTTACTATGAACATTTGTGTACAAATATTTGCTTAATAACTGTTTTCAGTTCTTTGGGGCTGAATCCTTCACTTGCTAGGCCATGCTCTGATGACCAATTACCCTGATTTTCCAAGGGCTGGAGGGTTTTTCAGGACACAGGCCAGTCAACACTAAAACAGTCCCTGTAAAATCCAGGGCTGTTAAGCTTAGAATTCTTACTGGGTATTCTCAGGTGCAAATGTCTATACAATATTCAGAAATTTGGCCCTAGTTTCTGGTACTTCTAGGCTGCATTTCAGCACAGCTTTGCCTTGCACTAGAACGAGAATTTCTGCAGTCTGTTCCTTTCTGGAGGCACTGAAGCATCTAGTGCAGTGTGTGGTAGTCATTCCTTAACATTTTTTTTCCAGTTAACACTATAGTCTATTTTAAGGAGTTTTTAAATAAGTATTTGTGAAGGAGATTATCAGTTAAAAACATGAACTTTGAAGCCACAGTGCCTGGGTTCCTATCCCAGCTCTCTAAGTTATTGACCCAGACTAAGTGTATTTTGATGTTTTTTAACATCGAGTATAGAATGCTTGTATTCATGGAAAAGAATCAGGAAGAACAAGAGAATCAGCTTTTTATATATAATATACACATTTTCCTTTTTCACAACTAAAAATAAATAAGCAGAATGTTCTACCTCAAAGAATTGTTGTTTGGATCACATGGCACATTTTAAAAGTTTCAGTTTTCACAATCTATGCTTAATTTTTTTTGAGAATACCAATGGGTAGTGTTTTTTTAGTATAGAATGAAATGGACTAAAACCATGAACATAATGATTAAACCCAATCATGTGATGGATATTTAGAAATCTAATTAATAAAAACAAAACAAAAAACAGTAACATAGATATAAAAGGCTTTTGTTCACCCATCCTTATCAGACATATAGTTGCTAATGAAGACAATCTACTCAACACTTAATTTATATTCCTTATGTAGGTTTAAGTCCCAATAGAGTCAACATGCTATGTGATAAGCTTAAAGAGTGATGTCTAAGGCAGCCTCATTTGGAAACCCACTGTGGCATTAGAGACTTCAAATAAAAAAGGGGAGATACTAGAAGAATAGTGGGAGGGGATTTTAGGAAGGAGGTAGGGAGGTGAAAGGGAAGATTTGATGAAGGAAACAGTTCAAATGATCCTTTGTTCATACGTGAAATTCTAAATACCAATTTTAATATTACTTATGGGTAGGAGGAGGGAGTAGGGTGGGTTAGCTCTCCTAATAGAAAACAAAGCCAAAATAAAAGAGAACAAGTCTCTTGTAAACAAATACCTCTCCTGTGTGCATGTATGTTTCTATCACACTGAACCTCATTATGATGTATAATTATAATGCACCAAAAAACCCAGAAGTTGGCACAAGATAGTAAAAACCAACAGAGTGACTTGTGATATTGAACATATCACAAAAAAGTCCAGAATGATAAGTCTAACTCAAAAGTAAGGGGCACTGTTGAAATGTCCTTATCTATATTTAAAATAAAATACAGGATGGGGTATAGCTCAGTGGTACAGTATTTGCACAGCATGTGAGATACCCAGCTCTGAAGTAATTTAATTAAACAAACTGTAACGATATGGTGATAGTCAAAAAATTTTGTGTGTGTGTGTGTGTGTGTGTGTG
>PVJS01049309.1:0-14709 GCA_004027185.1 Glis glis | reverse complement strand
GAGAGAGAGAGAGAGCTGAGGCTGGCCGCGAACCAGGATCCTCCGGTCTCCGCCTCTCAAAGTACTGGGATTACAAGCGTGCGCCACCACGCCCGGCCTAATCCCCCATTTTTAGCAATAAAACATTTTGGGTTATTTATCCCCAATCTGTCCATATTTATTATACAGTCAGGAAAACAGAGCCCATACCACATAGTTCAAAGGGGAGAATTTAACATAGGAAATTAGTTTAAAAAGGATCCTAAGTGTTAAAAAGTTAAAGAGGGCATGGTCAACCCCATACACAACCCCTCAGATCAGCAAAGCAGGAAGTCAGTATGAACTTCTGGGTCATAGGGAACGGAGTAGAAGTTATCCATTGGGAGCCAGAACAAGTAGTGACTGCCTAGCAGAGTGGACACTGGGAAGACGTTGACCAAAGCAGAGAGAAAGGGGAGGTATATTGGAGCTTCTCCTCACTGCCACACCTCCTCGATTGTTGGGCAGTTGAGTCCATTGTTTAATCTTAGCCAGAATCTATTTGGCAAGGGAGCCTGGGAAATGTGGTCTGCAAGGCTTTTGCTCCCTGTGCTACACAGTGGTGAAGAGGAGAACTCAGAGCAGACAGGCAAATTGGAGCAGACCATTTTCAAAAGTGATGGGAACAGTATCTCCCGTCCCAGGTTCTCTTCTGCAATTTGACCTGGTACTCCTCATCGCGGGTTGGGAAGTCGAGTTCCTTCCCCTTCTATCTGGGCAGTCTTATAACTGCTTTGACTAATCAAGGATGGGGAAAGTGACACTAGGTGACTTTTGAGTGTAGGTCAGGAAAGACCATGCCGTTTCCACCTGGCCCTTGGTCCCCAAGCATGCCCTCTGGATGTTCTGACTGCCATGTCATGAGAGGCTACATGTGAGGCCATGTGCAGGTGCTCATGGTCCCAGCCGAGCCCAGGTGCCAGCCGCATAACTTACGTGGTCCCAGCCCAGCGCCATGTTGCATACCTGTAATCCCAGTACTTGGGAGGCTGGGACAGGAGGATTGCAGGTTCGAGACCAACCTAGCAAGGCCCTCAGCAACTTAGAGACCCTGTTTCAAAATAAAAAATAAAAAGGGCTGGGGTTGTAACTCAGAGGTAGAATGTCCTTGGGTTCAATCTCCAGTATAAAAAACAACAACAAAAAAATGAAGTTCCAGATGGTTCCAGTACCCAGCCCTTAGGACTGAATCAAACCATCTTGGTTGTGTCCCATCTACACTCCTAACCTTCAGAATCTGCGAGCATAAAAAGTGTTATTTTACGCCATGAATTTATGAGGTGGTTTGGTATGCAGCCCTGTGGAACTGGAACACCAGTGACCAGGAGGTTTGTTTAGTAATAATTATATGTGTATACTGTCTAATATGTTGTGTTTATTCTAAAGCACATACACACACAAAACAAAACAAATTAAAAATGGGTGAGATAAAATGAAATGTAAGCCGAAGTCCTAATGTTTTCTCACGGGAGACTACACGCTATTACATTCATTAAATACATGGTCAGAAGAGGATGGACTTTGAGACCCATGGTCTCTTAAGTTGTCAGTGACTACGCCAGTAATCTATGAGAATGAAAGGCTGTGGGGCAGTGACAGGGGAGAGACATATTGGGGAATGTGCTCATATTGGTGAGGAATGCAGTAAGAAGAGAGACAGGAAAACTCTGGTGAAACAAGTGGTCTGTGATAGGAAACACAGGGCTTCTAGGGAGAGGAGATTTTCCTGAAGTAGTATCAGGCTTTGCTAGTATTTTAGCTTTATTTCTGCAGTGTCATTCATGAGAACCATCACCATATCCCAATTTGTGGATTCCTGTGGACACCGTATAAAGGTGAGTGGATAGGGGTGTTGTGTTACAGTTTCATTAACACCACGGGGGCTGTCATTGAGAGCCGATTCTAGGATTGAGTGCCACAGAGATCTGAATATTTTTAGGAAGAAACAGGGTTGAGTTTTTTTCCTAATATTTCTCACTTCCTTTGAGGACGCTCTAGTGTATTCTGTGTGGGCACCTGACATGCATGTATCTGCACATCTGTAAGGCCCTTATATACACTTTTATTTTATATTACTATATGCCTGTAGACCTCTTCCTTCACCTGTCCCGAGAGAGAGAGAGAGAGAGAGAGAGAGAGAGAGAGAGAGAGAGAGAAAGGAAAAAGAAACCAATAAAACTCAACAAAGATTTTTGATGTTTTTCTATCTTACTGATATATATATATATATATATATATATACTGATATATATATATATATATATATACATTGATATATATATATACACACACACACACACACACACAGAGATGTACTGTTGACATAAAATGTGCTTTTCTATCTAATCTTTTGAGAGGAATTAAGAAGAAAAGGTTTCTTTCCACTTTTTTTCCTCTTTTCTTTTCTGACCTATTCCTAATAAGGTCTATTTTAGCATCTTATTGTGAACTCCCTTATGGAAGCCACACAGAGTAAGCAGCTGTACTGTGTGGCAGCCAGACACTGTTAGGGCTGTGGCTTCACAGGTGAATGAGACTCTGCCCCTGCTCTTGAGTAGCTCACAGTCGAGAGAGAGACAGATTGGTGTTTACGTTTTGGGTGGTGAATTCTGTGGTAGTGTAGTGTATTTGGGAGTCTGTGGTATGGACACTTAGGTTCTATGAAGTCTTTCTAGAGTTTTGACGAATGGGGGCAATTATATAGCTCCATCAACCATGAATTGCGTGTGCTTGGCTTTTGAATACAGTGAGCTTTCTACAAACAGACTGGATTGTTTGACTTGGATATCCTGTTAACAAGACAAGCTAATTTGCCCAGGGAGACCTCTTCACCCCTTACAGTTAGGCTAAATGTTTTCTACATTGGATTTTATTATTTGGGCTTCAGGATTCCCATCTTCCCCTGGAATGAATTCTTTCTAGCATGTCTACCAGGAAGAGACTGTTTGGGTATCACTCTTGGTTTTTTTTTTTTTTTTTTTTTTTTGGTATTTCTAGTTCACTGCTGGCCCCAGCCAATCTGCATGCAGGATGTGCCCTGAATCATGTCTAGGGTTGCCAGATTTAGTGAATTAAAAACACTGTTAAATTTGAATTTCAAATAAACAACAATAATTTTTTAGTATAAGTATGTTCCAAATATTGTACTATTTGCATACCTATACTAAAAGTACTCGTTGCGACATTGAAATTCAAATTCCACAGGGCATCCTGCATTCTTATCTGGCAAGCCCACTCACTCCTCCTCTCTTGACCTTGATCCTCCTGGGATGTTCACCAGGGAGTGGGAAGTGTTTAAAACTTTGATCTCTAGCAGCAACACTTCTGGAGTGGAAATTATGTCCCTCGTTTTTCTCTCTCCCTCCTCCAGCTTAGCTCTTTTCTGTTTCACATGTGGCCAGGCCTGTCCATCACAGCCACAATGCTGAGCTTATTTCTGATAATGAACAATGGTGATATTAAAAATCTGGCCTTTGCTTCTACCAAAGTGATATTGTACCTAAAACTTATTTTTGCTCCATAAACTTGAAGGGGAAGCTCTTCATAAAGAATCGTGTCCGAAGCATGAGTCAGAGTCATGAGTGTAGCCTCCAGGAACAAAGGGCATTTACTGTCGTGCCAGGATCTGAGACTGTTCAACGATCTTTTTTGTTTATTTCTTCACTGTTGACTCTGATCAGATAAACTAGATCCCTGGGTAAGTAACTTGTAGACAGGCAAGGAGTCCAATACAAGCAACAGCTTGTAACGATGATTTATGAGCAGGTCTCACGTGCCCACGCTGGGCTTCATCCTCTACATACATGTTGTGTTTAATCCTTACCATCTTTCAATGAGTTAAGTGCTCTTATTATCCTCATTTTATGAAGGGAAAACAAGCTTAAAGAGGTTCAAATGACTTGCCTGAGGTTGTGTAGCCTGTCAATGGGTAAGCTGAGATGTGAATCCAAGAGAGTCAGACCAAAGAGTCCCCACTTTCATCGCTGTACTCATGGAGTTGGGACTGGTCTGGGGTCTCAGCACATATTTATGGGTTGATTTATATACGCTGTCTCAATGATTTCTAATAAGAAGGGACACTTTACAATCTCTTTACTAACTTCTTCTGGTGTGAGATGCTCCCTGTTGATAGTCTTCCACATATTAAAATAATGGTTTTTTTTTCTGCAGGATAAAACCATTTCTTAGCCTCACTGGAAATAAAAAAATGATCAATATCTTCCCCTTAAAGTGCTTTTATTTTTCCTCCAGCTATGTCTCCATCTTTTCTCTTAGGTTCTGAGATCAGCAGCATGGTCACAGATAATTCAAGTGCCTATTTCTTAATGTTTAGTTCTCTTTATTAGTGTCTTTCAGATTTCTCCTCATTTAGTGTACTGTAGTGTGTGTGTGTGTGTGTGTGTGTGTGTGTGTGAGTGTGTGTGTGTGAATCATATGCCTTGCTACATGTACTAAGTTCATAATAACTACGAATTTGATTAGTTTGACTCTTTCAGGCTTCTGTACTCAAACACTTACGTGCAAGTTTATTTCCAAAGGGCCAAAATTCATTTCACACAGCCATATTTGTCAAGTAAATGCATTTCTTCAGCATAATTGCCTTGAGTTTTGCCTTCATTTAAAAAATTTATATACAGTATAATTTACCCTTTTTAGTGTATAGTTCAAGTTTTGACAAATGCATAGTTATCATTATTACCACAAACAAGACATAGAACAGTTCTAAGCATAATTGCTTTTCTTCATCATTGCTTCTTAAATGTCAATTAATCAACAAGTATTTATTGATTATTGATGCATCTAGTAATCCCTGGTCACTTCTGGGGTGGGATAAACAGAGCAGTGTGCAAAGGCAGAAGTAAATGGTATCATGCCCGCCTCCAAGGAATTTCCACACTGTAATCATTGATGCAGTTTCACACCCATGAATCAAACAGGCTTGGTACACATCTAAAGGTGGGTATTGTTTCATTGATTTCTGCCAAGCCATATCCATCTCTTGTTTGTCTCAGTACTTACTCATCAATATACATTATATTGAGTGCAACTTCTTGGTATTGTTGTTCATGGTCTTTCTGTATAATACCAGAACATGTACATGAATAAAATGGTTTGTTAATAATCCCGTGTCCACTGTGGGATGCCCTAGTATAAAGGCTAATGTAGCGCTGATGGTAGTTTAGGGTCATATAGATCCTCAGACCATGGAACCCTTCATAGACGAAGCACCCCATGTCAGAGGCTTTGGCTGACTGCAGAATGCTCCTGAAGCTTTTGCTGTGCAAGGACTTTAGGGGCTCTGTTGTCTCTCTGGTTTAGTGTTTAGATGGAGGCTCTCAGAAACCTGTAGCAGCCCTGGGGATAAGGAGGGCAGGAAAAAGAAGAGAAGTTTCTGCCATTGATCTCAGAGGGTCTGGAGGATGTGGGAGAGCCTAGGAGTGGGGTCAATTAGGAACTCTCTTTGACATTTCTGTATAGTAGCCAGGAGCTTCAGAGATGTGTCTGATAACTCTTTCACCTGAGGTTTGCTTGCGGTCCAGGTTGAAATGCAAACTAGCATCTCCCATCTCCCCCGATTTCTTTCCAGGAAACGTGGGCTCTTTAGCCAATGGACTGAGCCCTGATTTGTATCCTGGAGGAGTCTTAGGGTCAAAGCAAGGATCCCACGAAGTCCAGCCACCACATAGATTTTTTCTGCCATTTCTTGCTCCGGCTGGGGACTTGAGACAAAGAGAAAGTAGTAGAACTCTGGGAGTACCCTCTAAAGGGTGAGTTAGTCAAACTCACCTTTTCCAAGCACTTAGTTCTTCTAAAGAAAAAGTACTCTGCAGAAGTCTGGCAAGTTTGTGGTCCCTGTGTTTCCTAAGTGGCTGCCCATCAGTTTAAATGGACCAAAGTGTTAGTGGCTCTAAATGGCCCATCTGTCCACAGATGCCCATTTGTTACCAACTCCCTGCCTTACATTCAGGATGCCTGTCTGAGTACTATGACTTTCGAGTCTTGACTCCAAAGTAGATCAAGGCACGCCATCTTTGATATGATGAGAGTGATGTAAACCACACTCAGGGGAATTTCAGAAATTTTGTAACAAGAGGTACGATTGCTCCTTGCAGAATCCAGGTCTTTTCCCTTCAGAAATGTGTCTTTGGAATAAACAGTCTTTGTTAAGTCACCAGCATTGGCTCTGCCACCACCAACTGTGTTAAAATCTTTGGCATCAGAGTAGAACCGGATGACTCTGGCAAAAATGAGTTTGAGAGGATATATAAAAATACTAAGACCCAAATCTATAGGACCGTGTTTTGTCTGTTTATAAAGAAAAATAGGACTTCTTTGCTATTTTCAGTGCCGTCTCAGCGAGGCACACATTTCAGCATCTTTAGTCCCCCCAGAGAGCTAACAAAGGTTTGTTGTTCTTTCATCAAAGTACATTTTGAATTTAACATTTAGGCATACTGGGCAGGGTTGGATTGATCCTTATGAAAAGAAAGCATTTTACCCCAAGGATCCCCCCTGGCAGGGACTTTCTTTAGTTTTTTCAGTGAGGCCATGTGGCTGTATTTGCCCCAGAACATTCTTCTTCTTTTTCTTTTTTCTTGTCTCCATTTAACAACAGTTTGGCATTTTGTATTGTATTTGCCCATGTGCTAGTTTTAAATGTCATCTTGTCCTTCCCCAGTAGTACTTTTTTTTTTAACAGCTGAAAATCAATTTATTCAAATAGTTGACTTAACCATGTGCAGTGGCGACTTCAACCTCTACTCCTGGTGGGTTATGATGGAAGTGTCTGCTTAGCAATCTTGGAGGGGCTGTCCAAGTTGATGTGTTGCTCATGAGTTCTCACTTGGGAACCATTCCATGTCTTAGAACCTGCGAGATGTTTTTCTCTGAGTGAATGTCAAAGTCTTGGTGGGCTTCCTCCTGGTCCTTCATCTTGAGATTCTCTTTCTTCGGGCCTCTGATTAAGTCAGCACATATCTTCTCCAGGGATTTTGCCTTGTGGCTGGGAAAGGCAATTCTAATTCGGTGACTCACAAGCCCTGGTTCCATGGGTGTTGTTCTGGTGTCATTGAAGGCCATATCTGTAGTGTGGCCTCCTTAGGGAGAGTGAATGGCCAGAGTCAGAAGTCGGAGCAAGTGGACCAGTGCTATGCAGCCCCTGCAGCCATGTCTTCCTCACCAGGTCCAAGGATGATTCTACAATTAACTGAAATATAGTTGGCTTTCGAATGCATAAGTGCCACACTTTCAGGGCCTAGGTGGCACTGAGCAATCTTTCTGGTAGTTGTCTTGTGGAAATGTCCCGGGGAGAGGGAAGGAACAACTTCAGTTAAACAGTGTGCTGCTTCTCTGATTCTAGGAGCGGCCAGTAAGCCTAGAGGGTGGTAGATGCCGTGAGTTTAGCATGAAAGCCATTTGGAGACAGATTCAGGCTCCATCCTTGGTTTTGCCCTGTGCCAATGATGGTCGCCATGGTGGTGTGTTTGGCGTCATCAGTAGAGGACGTGGGCTGCAGCTGGGAAATGAAACACAGTTCCAGGTGGAGTCCTGTTGGACCAATGGGCACTTTTTATGCTAGGGTTTCAAGTTGAGAAGGAGAAGATAGAACCGATTATTGAAAAGATAAGACACAGGATGGAGAATGTCGTGGAAGTGTCAAGATGTCACATAGCAATGCAAGGGAAGCCATATGTGTGGGGCTGTGGCTGTCTTTGTTCCCTTCCTGGGCCACCGTCCTCCGGGGAGGTGAAGCATGATTTCTTGAGCTGTGTTACAACTGCCCTGGCAAAGGCTGGCTCACGGATTTTTCTGCTTGCTGGGCCAAGCTGTTGACTATCCCCTACTGGGAGATAATGAGGAGAAGAAAGCATCATGCAGCCTAGATTGCTATAATCCCAGGACGGTTCACGCAGCGAGCCCCAGCCCTTCCCTACCCAAGGTGATGTAGACAGTGAAGGGATGGGTATGTACTGCTTCATGATTTCTTAGCTACATTGACCAGACCACAGGCAGTGGGAAAAGCAACTGTTCTACAGTGTTCCAGAAATTCTCCCAGAAACCTTAAAATTGGAAAGCAGATACCTTGGGAGTCTGTGAGGACTTTCCAAGGAGCACAAAGGCATGGGTCACCTCAAGATGCCTGATTCTAAATGTTCAGTTTCCCGGTGTCTTCTTTCCTAACATTGCTTTGCTACACAAAGTGCGACCTTTCTTTCTTTTTTTTTTTTTTTTGCGGTGCCGGGGATTGAACCCAGGAGCGTTCTACCTCCGCGCTACACCCCCGACCCTATATTTTTTATACTTTATTTTGAAACCGGGTCTCACGGGGTTGCGGAGGGCCTCACTAAGTAGAGAGAGAGAGAGAGAGAGAGAGAGAGAGAGAGAGAGAGACAGGGAGAGAGACCTGAGGCTGGCCGTGAACCCGGATCCTCCGGTCTCCGCCTCCCAAAGTACTGGGATTACAAGCGTGCGCCACAACACCTGGCTGCGACCTTTCTTTCTATGGTTGCCTCTTTCTCACTTTACCAACGAAAAGCATCTCTCTCATTTACGCAGAATTTTACCATGTGTATTTGCCTATGGTGTAAACACTTCTAGGGGGCCATATAAAGAATAATAAGAAATATTGGTGTCAGGGGCAGCTTTCTTTAAGGCACCATCAACCATCCCTACATCCAGTTTATTAAGAGATACGTTTCTAATAATATTTTTATATACTTTTATCTGTGGTAAAATACACATGCCCTAACATCGAATACGATTTTACCATATGTGCCTAAAAGTTGTCTGTCAAACTTTGTAAAGTACTTATGCTTTTACCAAATGTTTATAAATAATTATTACACTAGTATCTCAGTCCAGAAAAGAACAGTTTAATACTTAGAATCTTGCGATTACAGGAAATACCAAATCACCATAAACCCACAGTTTGATATTTAGAGTCATATGATTACAGATAATACAAAATAATTATAAACTCCAGTTTGTACTCATATGATGGTGGCAAAGTAGTATGATAGAGAGTGATCAGAAAAATACTTTCAAGCATCATGATAAAATTTTGTGGGAGAAACGTGAGAAAAATGCAACGTCAAGAAAAAGAAGAAATATCAAATTTATGACAAAAAAGATCTTAGTCTTATATTTTAAAAATTTATGGTGGTAGATACCGAGTTACTAAGGTATTTTTATTCCATGCAGTAATTTAGAAGATTAATGAAACCCTTTTATTATAAAGTGTTCATATTTACGATATGCCAGAAATAATATCCTTTACCAACACTTAGATTATGAGGAGAAAAAAAATTTAGATGTTGGCCTGAAAATGGGCACAGGGGTCCACGGATTTCAAGAATCTTTTTAGCGGGTAACTGAGCAAAAATATTTGATGACCTCCACACTTGGGATTTACATATTTATACTAACTTCAAAACCTCCCTTTCCCTGTTTCCTCTTTCGACCCACCAGTATTTGTGCTCAATATCTCTGTGGAGTGGTCTGCAGCATCCTCTGGAATGTTCCACGGAGCTGCTGCCTCCATTCCCAGATCAGGCCTGGTGGTCCACCTCCTTGCTTTGCCGCACTGTCATAACATGGCGGTGGCTTGTGTCCTAGGCTGCCCTGGTTGGCGTCAGCGCAGTTGTTCCTTGGGATTAAGAGTAATGATAGATGGTTGACGTCCAAGTGTGACCGCACCACGCTGTGCTTCTGAAACCAAAGTCAGGTGAAGAACTAGTGGTTTCTGTCCCCTAAGATCCGTGGTCTTCTGCTGTGGTGGCTGACCCCTTTTGGCCACCCCCTCCCTTCTCCTGCTGCCTGTGCAGCCCGGAGTGAGCCCTCGCCGCCTCTTACAGCATAGCTCACCGTGGGAGTACGCTGGAAAGTACTGGGGCTGCCTACTGTGCTCTAAAAGGCTAGTTCCAGAGAGCAGAGAGAAAAGTGGAGGCTGTGGAGAGGAAATCCGCAGCCAGTGTGCTCACAGGAGCTTCTCCTTGTTCTACCAGGCAAGACAGAGGTGCTGGTGTTAGCAACTGTAGTCAGTTCCTAAAGAAGCTTTCTCCCAGATCACACAGGCAGAGCCAGACTCCAGCAATAACACCCAGCGGTGTAGCAGGAATGCGTAGTGATACCGAAAACAGCCTTCAGAAGGAAGCGCAGGTTAGTTAAAATATTGTAACACCTCCTGAAAACGCTTACGGCCCCCCCCACTTCTCACTCTCCCCGCTGTCATAACAACGATACAGTCAATGGATGAAGCAGCTGGATCTAGAAGAGTAGCAGGTGCTTAGCTGTGTTTTGCTTTGTGGGTCTATAGGTTTATTTGGTTTCGGTTCTGGTTTTTGCTCTGCCCCAATTTAAGACCCTGAACCTTTAGCCACTTATTCTTAATGTATTAGATTTAGGAACTTGAACTGCACTGCTCTCTTCTTAAAAAGCGCATAATAGTAAAAAGAAACTTATTTGTCCAGCCATAGCCATCTGAGAAATGAAGTGACTAATGACAGACGACAGTTAACAGTCACCATACAAATGAGTGTAACCACTAGTCCAGAGCTTGGAAAAATTAAAACTATGCGTGTGTAAGAAAATAGATGACTGAACTAATGGCCCACAGCTCTCCCGCTCAGACGTTTCGTTTGCATTCTAGATTACCTGTCACAGTCTCAGTTGTAGTAAAGTCCTAAAAGAAAAAAAAAACTTGATCAATTAGGACAAAGCCTTAATATTTAACTCTCTTTCTCTCTCTCTTTTTTGTTTGCTTTTGTGGTACTGGGGATTGAACCCAGTGACATTCTGCCTCTGAGCTACGTCCCCAGCCCTATTTTATTTTTTTAGTTTGAAACAGGGTCTCACGAAGTTGCTGAGGCTGGCCTCGAACCTGTGATCTACTCAGTTGCCCAAGTACTGGGATTACAGGCATGCGCCACCAGGCCCCAGCTTGATATTTATCTCTTAAAACTATAAGAAGTGTTTTTTTTCTCGGATTCGAGTCAGATTCAGGTTCATGTCCTTACCCCTAACTAACCTGATGGCTTTTGGCAAGTTATTTCACATTTCCGATACTTGGTTTTATCGTTTGTGTAGTGAGGAGTACAAAGCCTACTTTGCAAAGTTGGGAAAACTGAAAGGAAGCAGATGTCAGGTGCAAAGTCGGTGCTTAATAGTTGGGGCTATCATTATCCTTTTCCTCGAAGGCTTCTCTGTATGAGAAGACATGCTCGAATGTGGATATGGGAAGAAGAGGTGGACGTAGGGTGCCCGGCTCTGAAGACTCTAAAAGCAGCCGGACACATCTTAACTACAAGGAAGCTGTGCATGAGTGAGACTTCCACCTCTAGCAGCACATTCTATCATTTGGCTCTTCAGGTTGTGAGATGTTGGGTCCTGTGGCTGTGACAGTGGCCTTGAAATAGTCCTTTCTCCTCTGCAGTATGTGGTAGAGAAGGTTTTAGGAAATTCTCAGAGGCGCTTATAGGAAGGCGGCACGTGGTAGTTCAGAGCACCGCGCTTGGGGTTTGGGGAAGGTTATTAGATCTGATGAGGAATGGAGAGAATAAAGGGGGTCATAGCCCCATCTGTTAAGTTTGAGGTTGTCCTTTGTAGGTTTATTTTATAATGAAAACTAAAGAAAAGTGGGCAAAGGTGGAGACACTGATAAAGGAATTTGTGTTTGTTCATTTGTTCATGAATTCAGCAGATATTTGGTGAGTGTCTGCCGTGACCTGTGACAGTGCCAGGGATATGCAGTGAGAGGTGAAGTCGGGTTCCTGCCCTCATGACACTTCCACTGTGACAAGGGACACAAAAAACAAACAGATGGGAATATCGTGGTCTGAGAGAGGGACCAGTGCTGTGAATAGAATGGAAGACAGGTGAGGACTTAGACAGGGATGGAAGATTCTATTTTACATAGATTGGTCAGGAAAGGCCTTTTGGATAAGGTGACCTTGAGCATGGGTGTGACTTCAGTGAGGAGGTGGGTCACCTGTAACTGGGTCGAGAGTATTTCAGGCAGAAGGAGCAACAAATACAAAGATCCTGAAACAGGCATATGTGTTTTGTTAGAGAAAAAGGAAGGAGGCCATGCTTAGAGGGGGAATGGAGCAGAAGGAGGGTAGATGAGGTCGCAGAGGTAGTCCAGGGCCCGTTCATCTAGGGCTTAGTAGGCCATGGCAAAAACTAGGAATTTTATTCTAAATTCAAAGGAGAACCAGTGGAGAATTTTGAGTAGGGGTATGACATCATCCGACATAACGATCCTTTATGTAATCAGACCGTCTTCCAGAAAGTTCCTTCTTATAGGCGGCAAATTCATTTGCATAGGAAGCCTGATTGGTTGATTCTGTTTCAGACACAAAGGAAGTAGAACAGTGTAGCAGTTAAGGGCCGGGCCTGACAGCTGGGGCGGACGTGCATTTGAATCCTGACTCTACTCCTTTAGGTTGTATAACTTTGGGTGAAATACTTAACATTCCATTCACTTCTCTTTTCTAATCCTTTAGAATGGTGGCCATGGCTCTTCTCACCAGAGAGGAGAGGTGTGGTCGCCCCAAGACCAGAAGTCAGATCCCCCCACCCCTGTTCCCCATGGCATCCCTGGTCCACCCCATCCCACACCGCCTGCCATGAACGGTGACAGGGAGGGCCTCTGTCGGGATCCACGGGGTCAGGGATGTGATCAAAGTGCAGGCCACGCAAGGTGACTCCCGACAGCGGCTCAGGATTCTCTGTGATTTATCCTCATGGGGAGACAGCGTAATGAGATTGCACTCCCTTCCCAAGTACAGCACTGTGTACACAGCAGGCCCTGGATAAATATTTGTAGAGGTTGAAAATCCTTTCAAGTGATTATTATGTCTATTGAAAGATACTGTATTATAAATACCCATTAATTTGGATTCCTTTAATTTATGTGAATTAGACCTGATCTTTGTACTTCATGTGAAATGAAGAGTTGGAAATAAGTAACTTAGTTGAGGATTTATTTAAAAAGAATAGATTATTACCTAATTTAGACCTATCAGGGCATTGTTAATTAATTTGCTTCAATTTAGGTTACTTATTATTCATAGGCATCTTTGTTTAAAATATTATTTGCATGGCCAATTAAAAGTCATAAAGTCTTTATTTCTGAAAGATTTGAGCTTTCATTCATTTTGACAAGATAGTCTAGCCCTTAAAAACCACAAATGAATTTGACTTACATGTGCAGTTGTAGAAGTTAGGTTCCAAGGCTGTAAGTACCTGGGTCTGTGGTTGGAGGTGGCTTGTGATGTCTGAGGATTGGAAGAGCTTTTCTCAGATCCAAATGAACAATTATAGGCTGATAAACAGCAGAAGGGGGGGACTTCTTAAAAAGCGGATCCACAGGACCTTCTGAAGTTCTGGACTGTCCCCCTGACGCCCAGCACGTTAATGATTCTAGTGGACAGCTCCAGTGTCTCCCCACACCCAACACACCACCTGTGACCCACGGACGAAGTCTGCAATGTTGGTTCCACGGGCCGAGGTAAAAGGGTGGCGGCTGGGAGAGAAGCTTCCATGCGGCTCAGGGTGTAATAGAGCAGATTAAAGATGGACCACCACGGGCACACACAAACCCAGTTATGACTCACAGGTCTGTACCGACTTTGACCTCTTGCCCAGGAGAGGGCAGTAATCTGCTAACATTGGAGAGTTCCCAGTCATCTAACCGGAGGCTGCACAGCAGGAGCCAGCGCGATCCCTCTCATTCTCACCTGATCACATTCCCTCTTCTGTGGGTCTGTTTTCAACCTCTGGCTGCCATGCTCTGCACACACAGAGATGCAGAAGTGACGCTTTCCGACCATTCCTAGGACACAAGCAGGCCGGAAACCTGCAGCCATGCGCCCCTGCATTTGGGGCTGCGAATGCGGTGTGCCTGGGAGACAGCTCCCCAGCAGGTCAAGTGTGAGGGTGGGTCATGCCAGTCCATCTCAGCACCTGCGGTGGCTGGACTCCCCTCGCTGTTCTAGACTAGCAAGTCATGCTCCCAGAATTTGCATCCTCCAATCTTGTTGAGCTTTATACCTTAGACTTAGAAATACAAGGTCACGCCCCAACCCCTGCCTTGCATTAAAACACTGGGTGTTTTTCTTCTCCCCTTGTTCATCTTCACAGCAGGAGGATTTGGCAGCCAGCCCCAGGCTCATCACGCATAGACTGGGGTTGTCAGCTTTTCTTTTGGAGAACTCTGTGGCCACAGGTTTGAGAGGAGTGATGTGCCACTTGCAGGCATTTTTGGTTTTGGGCCAGGCCCAATGTGGAGACATAGCATAGTCTCAAAATGCTAACAATAAGAGGAGACATTGAACTATAAGATAACTCAATATCCAGCAATACTGTTTTGATCATTCTTGGTAATTGGCTTAGCTTTATCCAAGAATCAAAGAGCGTGTGGATCCCGTCTGCCCACCTGTGCTTACCCGCCCACATTGATGTGTGTGTCTACTTCCCCTGGGGCTGGGGCTGCCCACAGAGGGGCTCAGCGTGAACATAGTAGTTAATGAAAGAGAATGTGGGAAGTGAAGGGAAACTGAGAAAGAGAGGGTGGGCAGGATGGGTTGGGAGGCGAGGAGAGGAGGTGGATGGTTAGGAAAGAAAGGATTGATGAGAGCAGGGGCTGCAAGGTCCTGCAAGGTGGGCGGAGAGTCACTTAGTTGAAGTCAA
>PVJS01049308.1:0-14709 GCA_004027185.1 Glis glis | reverse complement strand
AAAAAAAAAAAAAAAAAAAAAAAACAAAAAAAAAACCCAAGGCCCTGCTGAATGCTAGGGAGGGAGCTGTCCGAGGTACCTTAACATACTTATTCAAGAAACAAGTACCTATTGAGAACCAACTATGTGCCATAAAAAGAACTAAGTACTGGGTGTATGTGGGTAAGACAGACAGCAGTGCCTCGGCCTCGTTCATCTACAATGGAATCAGAAAAGAATAAACAAAAAATTAATTATCTGATGGCATCCCATTTATTGATTATTAATTTTATTTCCTGAGTTTGAGGGGTCTTACTGAAGGAAGTCACTACCAGAGCCTATATGTTGGAGAGTTTGTCCAATGTTTTCTTCTAGTAATTGGAAAGTTTCAGTCGTAATTTCAACTTCTTTGATACATCACGAGCTGACTTTTGTGCAGGGTGAATGATAAGGGTCTAATTTAATTCATATGGGTATTCAACGACCCCTATTTCTTTAAGGGCTATGGTTTATAGGTGTACGTGATACCATATTCTCTTGGTTTTCTTCCTACCTCCCTGGTTGCTTCTTTTCAGTGTCCTTTGCTATCTCCTCCTCCTTTACTGATCCTCTAAATGCCAGAGTCCTACACATCTAAAGCCCGGATCCTCTTTTTAAAATCTCTCTTCAGCCATTCTCTCTGGTACTCTGGAGGCAGAGTACTTCGGTTCAAATATCAGACTTGCCACTTCCTTACTGTGACCTCGGGAAAGTTATGTGATTATTTGTGCTTCAATTCCTTTATTTAACTAAATCTATTTCATAGGATTGCTAAGATAAAGAGTTCATTGCACCTACAGGGCTTTGAGCAGAGCTGGTTCATTCTATATGTACATGTTATTATTATTATTATAATTGTTTGTAACTATTCCAATGATATTGAATAGTATACATATGCTGATGATTCATAAATTTATATCTTCAGCGCTAAACACTCCTTTTAGATTTACATAGTCATATACTACATATCTAATCACTGGGATTTATCAAACATTATGCTATTCAATCTGAATCTTTTTTTTTTTTTTGCGGTACCAGGGATTGAACCCAGGGGCATTCTACCTCCGCGCTACACCCCCGGCCCTATTTTTTATACTTTATTTTGAAACCAGGTCTTACGAAGTTGTGGAGGGCCTCACTAATGAGAGAGAGAGAGAGAGAGAGAGAGAGAGAGAGAGAGAGAGAGAGAGACAGGGAGAGAGAGAGTGAGAGAGCTGAGACTGGCCACGAACCCGGATCCTCTGGTCTCCGTCTCCCAAAGTACTGGGATTACAAGTGTGCGCCACCAAGCCCGGCTCATAATCTGAATCTTTGATCACTAACTCCTAACACCCTCAATTCCACTCAACATCCCCCCCCCCCAGTTTTCTGCATCTTAGTAAATGGTACCAACACCTGCCTATTTGCTTGTCAAAAGCTTTGGAATAATCTACATTGTCTCTTTTTCCCTCCTGGTCATGTTTGATACATTTGTCAAGTTCTGCAATTTTATTTCCAAAAGATAGATTCAATCCTTTCACTTCTTTACATCTCAATTTTCACATTTTTTAGTCCAACCTCCCATCATATCTTGACTAGATGACTGCAATTTCTTCTCTACCACTCCTTCCTTATTCACCCTCCATCTTTGACCAAATCCATCATCTGCCACATGGAGTTTTGGGCAAACTTAGATCATGGAAATCATAGCTTTAACAGTTTCATGTTGGACCTAGGACCAAATCCAGCCTGGAAGGCTCTGCCGACCTGCTCATGCACGCCCAGCTGGTCTCAGCCCTCTTTCACCCTCAATCACAGTGATGTAGTGACACCCACCTCCTTGGTTCCTTGAGTACAATAAGCCCTTCCCTGCTTAGAGCTTTTGCATTTGCTATGTCTTCTACTGGGAATAACTTTTTCCTTGCTCTCTTTATATCTGGTTCTTTCTTCAGTTTTGGCATAACCCCCCCCGCCCCCATCAGAAAGGCCTACAGTGTTACCCAGGATTATTCAGGGAACAGCCAATAAGATAACTATTTACCTGTACCTACATTTAAATCTATATCTATCTACATCTATATTTGTCTATCTCTCTGTGAGATTTATTTTAAGGAATTGGCTCATGAAATTATGGGGACTAGCAGGCCCAAAATCTGTAGAGCAGGCACGTTGGGAATTCAGGCAAGATTTCTGCTATAGTTTTGAGGCAGAATTTCTTCTCTAAGAGTCCTCGGTGTTTGCTCTTCAGGCCTTCAATGGATTGGGTCAGTCCCACTCACATTATTAAGGGTACTATGCTTTTTACTTGGTCAGTGATTATAAATGCTAATCACATCTACAGAATACTATCACAATAGTACCTAGTCTAGCATTTGACCAAACGAATGGGCACCATGACCAAGCCAAGCTGATGTATGAAATTTATCATCATATTTTCTCTAGGTCTCCTGTGCCCACTCGAGTTTCCTTCACGCGGTTCTGTCCCTTTTCTTCACTGGCTTTGACATAATTAGCTCTAAAGTATTTTTTTTTTTTTGCTGATTAATATTTCACTTCCCCCACTGGAATCCAGTATCTATGAGTTCAGGATAATTATTTTTTTTCATTAACACATATCCGATACTAGCAAAGTCCTTGGCATATAGTAAGTATTCAGTAAGTAGCTGGTGTTCAATACATGTTTGTGGAAAAGATTAACAACCAGGGAAAGACTGAGATGGGAAAATTTGACTCAATCTTCTAAAATCCTATGGGAGCTGGAATATCATATATTAAGCATAAGTCATGAAAATGTGCATAGGTGAGGAAATAACTATTTCTTTCTCATTTTCCTTTGACACATTCTTTTGTCAATTAATTCAATTAAGTCAATCACTACAGATCTTATAGGACTTAACAGTCTACTGCGCTCAACCCAAATGTATCATTGCAAAGACTTCCAAAGTTTTGGCAATTTATTTTAATGAAGATTTGAATGTCTGCCAGGATCACTGGAATAATTTCCAGTTAGACTTATATTAATGAACACATAAGGGGGGATGTTAAAAATGGAAAATGATCTGATTTTATAGAGTGGGTTCACTGCCAGCAACTTGCAGTGATAAATGGCACCCCAGATTTGTTTTTAGTTTCAGCCACAAAATATCCAAAGTTGCACAGCAGGCTCTTTAAGGAACATGTTCTGAATTTGAAAAATTATTTATCGGGCTCCCAGCAATACATTTTTTTTCTTGCAAAGCAATTAGTTCTTCCAAAAAGAATGAGAAGGAGAAATGCTGTTCAAGTTGATCCACACAACAGTCTAGCCACCACCCTGTACTTGGGGTCTGTGCCATGAAGACTGGGTTCCAGGTACAACAAATCATGTTAACAAACCACGTTGGACAAAGCTGCTTTTGAAGTTATTATGTATTTAATTCCAAGGTACAATGAGAAAGGAAGCAGGGAACCTCAAATATTCATAAGATGAGACTTATCTTTTTTTTCTTTTCTTCTCTTCTCTTCTCTTCTCTTCTCTTCTCTTCTCTTCTCTTCTTTTCTTTTCTTTTCTTTTCTTTTCTTTTGCAATACTGGGGATTGAACCCAGAGGCATTCTATCTCCAAGCTATACCCCCAGCCCTATTTTTTATTCTTTATTTCAAAGCAGGTTCTCACTAACTTGTGAAATGCCTCACTAAATAGCTGAGGCTGGCCGAGAACCAGCAATCCTCCTGTCTCAGCCTCCCAAGTACTGGGATTACAAGTGTGAACTACCATGCCTGGCTGACTTATCTTTTTAATTTTGATCCTTCATATGATATTTGAGTTTGAAGTATCACTTGCCACACCACTCTCAGACTTTTAAAAAGTGTTCTTAGGAGGATTGGCTGAATCTTAGGAAACCTATAGAAATATGCACCAAAAAAATTCCGTAGAAGGAGGTCTTATTGACTTTAGCAGAATGCTAGTTATTCCCCCGAATCTAGTTTCTCCTTTTATATATATATACACCACTATTCAACTAGATACATTTCCTAGCTGCCCCTAGAGATGGGTGTTGTATGTGACTAAATTTGAGCCATTAATGAGAAAAAAAGTGATGCACATACTCTGTGCTATCTCTAAATTAAGAGAAATTTATCAGCTGGGCGTGGTGGCACACGCTTGTAATCCTAGTACTTTGGAGGCTGACACAAAAGGATTGCAGGTTCTAGGACAGCTTCAGCAACTAGTGAGCCCCATCAACCCAGCGACACTCTGTTTCAAAATAAAAATAAAATAGGGCTGGGGGTGTAGCTTGGAGGTAGAATGTCCCTGGGCTCAATCCCCAGGACCACACACACACAAAGAGGAATGTATCTCTAAATTAAGAGGGGTCCCATGTCCCTGGTCTCTGACTCTTTCACCCTCCCTCGGGCCTTGAACATGGTAGCAATCCAGGAACACAGAAACCACACTCTAGTCACAGGATGGTGGGACAATGTATTAGGAGGAACTTGTGTTCCTGAAAAATGTCCCAATGAAACAGAACTGCCCCGTTGGTCTGTATCAAACCAACTATGACTTGACAGAGAAATAAAATGTGATCTTCCTTACAGGATTGCTGTGGATGAATAAATACATAATGTTGGTCTTTAGAAAGGCTTCCAGTTTTTTTATATAAGACTTTCATTTATATAAGTAGTTTTTAAAAATTATCAACATCTCTAGGTTGTGTTAGAACTTTAAAGTATCACAAAAATTTCTTGATTTTTTCAAAAATCCCAGTGAAGGAACTATTATGAGAAGGATTATGTTGTTTTCTCCAGGAGTTCGAGAGATAGAATAAAAATAACTTAAATAAAGTGCACTATTTCCAAATTTTTCCTTGGGCAAATCTTAATAGGGTCAAGAACTAGCCTGTATGTGTTTTTTAATTTTGGGGAGAGGGGCTGCTATATGAAATGTCAATCAAAGTTTTGGACTGAGGCAAAAACACTTGAAACAGGAGCTTCCTGACAGTAACATAATTCTGAGTAGCAACCTAACAATCGTGCTAATGATGATAGTGATAATAGTAATAATAATAATAATAACAGCCACATGTTGAGAGTTATCATGAGACAGAGTCCTCTGTGCTTTGCATTCATTAACTTTGCAAAGCATCTGTGAGATGCTATTTCTACAGTTTTGCAGATGAGATTAAATGAAGCCCAGAGAGGTGATATATCTTACCCAAGGGTAGCCCAAACTGGAATTTAATTACATTAAAAATTTTACTCCAAAAATATGTACACTTGTATGCAGAAAACCATTAATATAGAAAGTCTGACACTGCTGTCCTTAGAAGGCCTGCTTGCAAGGCTGGTCCTTAGTATACATTTGAGAACTTGGATTTCTAGAGTGTATACCATTCTCTGATAAGAACATTTCATCATGTCTACATTGTCTGTGCAAACAGTACGGTTTATATTGAACATCTGCTTTGCTTCTTGGGGTCTGTAATTAGGGTACATGCTTGACATGGGGCATCTAATGAGTTTCCTTGCTAGACCAAATTTTCCAGTGTTGTCACAATGGCTCATTGATGGGGGACTTAAGCACATCCTGTGTCATTCCACTAAAAAAGGACTCTCAGAAGCTTGCATCAGGTTTTCTCCAAACCTTGCCCTGTGTGCCTTTTTCCTATGCAATCTGTCATTGTAATAAATCATAACCATGAGTAAATATATATATATATAGATATAGATATAGATAGATATAGATAGATATAGATAGGTAGATAGATAGATAGATAGCACCCATAAATCCTCTTAGCAAGTCATCAAAGCTGGGTCTAATCTTAGGCACCCTTGACATATCTTTCTCCCATGCCATTCTCTCTCTGTTTTATTTTAATTTATTTTTATTTTAATTTATTTTAATTTATTGCTCTCTCTATTTTCTCAACTGGGGACAAGATGGACATGACCCAGTGAAGGATGCTGATAACTATAAGCAAGAATGAAACCACTAGAGGAAAGGATGGTCCTCAATATACTAGTTGAGTAGAACCCTACCAAGTCCCCAAATGACTGACATGGGATAATAAGATAAAATATAAATAAACCTTTATTACCTTCAGCCACTGAAATTCTGGGACTGTCTGTTGCAGCAGTGAGCCTATGATGACTAAGGCTTATGCAGATGTGCTGAATGCCACCACCCAGTCTCTTTCTTACAGTCTTTGAAATATATTGCAGAAGCAAAGGGGATTCTTAAACCATCAAGATGCCATGACCCATTTGGTAGAAAAATATCTAATGATAAGTTTAGGACATGGATAATCTACAGATAAAAATACTGGACACTCTTGCAATAGAACTAAAAGAAGTTCCTTCATACCATGTTGGACTGCTCTTAACATGTTTTAGAGTAGTACAGATGCTCCTTGAATTATAATGAGGTAATATCTTGATAAATCCATCATAATCTGAGAATCCATTTAATGCACCTAACTTTCTGAACATCACATCTTGGCAATGTAGTGCAAGGTAGAGTATTAGTTGTTTCCTCTCATGATCACCTGGCTCTCTACTGCAGCTGCCCAGCATTACAAGAGAGGATTACACCATACACCCCTCCCTCATGAAAAGATCAAAAATAAAAATACAGTTTCTACTGAATGTATATAGCTTCACACCATCATAAAGCCAAAAAATTGTTAAGTTGAACCATCATGAGTCAAGGACCATCTATGCTTGCTAAAACCAATAAAAGATGTTAAACCATTGAATCTCAGTTCCTTTACTAAAGGAACCATGCTCTTTTACTCCCCCTATTATTAGATTCTTTTTCTTTTTTTTTTTTTTTTGCGGTACCGGGGATTGAACCCAGGGGCGTTCTACCTCCGAGCTACACCCCCGGCCCTATTTTTTATCCTTTATTTTGAAACCGGGTCTCATGAAGTTGCGGAGGTCCTTACTAAGTAGAGAGAGAGAAACAGAGAGAGAGAGAGAGAGAGAGAGAGAGAGAGAGCTGAGGCTGGCCGCGAACCCAGATCCTCCGGTCTCCGCCTCCCAAAGTACTGGGATTACAAGCGTTCGCCACCACGCCCGGCCGTAGATTATTTTTCAAGGAGAAAATTAATAGCTCTTTAATTTTATTAGGTGGATGCTGGGGGTGGGGGGACTAAAAAGAGGAAGGTGAGAGAAGGTAAAAATTTTTATCTGGGTTGGCCCTCTATCTTTTTGATTGAGGTCTTTTATTCATTCACAAATATTACTGATTACCTATTCTAAACAAGATACAGACTAATGGGCTAGGATACTGTAGTAAAGGAGTTGTCCTGAACTCTGGTATCTTAATAAAGTAGGGAAGGAAACAAGCAAAGAGGAACCCCAAATAACCACCATGATGAGGAGCACAGAGGAGGGTTTCCAAACTCCCTCTATGAGTTGTTGAAGAAAGCTTCTCCATGTACAAGTCTTTCCACCCATCACTTGAGAGAGAACATTGAGGCCTCAGTTTCACTCACCTTTCAATCCAAACCATCAGATTCTCCATTCCGATGAAGCCCCACCATATACCCTAGCTGCCACTCCTCTCCTTCTCTACTGCTACCACCCTGGTTGAAGTCACATCTCCTCCCTGGTCTCTTCATGCAGCTTTCTAGAGGGTCTCCCTACTTCACTTCAGCCTCTGCAGCAGTTTGGATGTGGAATGCCCCCAAAGGCCCCTGTGCTAGTCTTTATTCCCAGCTTGATTCTGTGGGTTGGGGGTATGTGGACACTTTAAGAAGTGAAGCCTCTTGAGAGGCTGTTTGGACATTGGAATTATGTCCTTGAAGGAGATAAAGGAACCCTCCCTGATCCCTTCCTTCCTGCCTTTCTGCCTTCCTGCCTTCTTTCTTTCTTTCTTTCTTTCTTTCTTTCTTTCTTTCTTTCCTTCTTCCTTCCTTTCTTCCTTCCTTCCTTCCTTCCTTCCTTCCTTCCTTCCTTCCTTCCTTCCTTCTTTCCTTCTTTCTTTCTCTCTTTCTCTCTTTCTCTCTTTCTCTCTTTCTCTCTTTCTCTCTTTCTCTCTTTCTCTCTTTCTCTCTTTCTCTCTTTCTCTCTTTCTCTCTTTCTCTCTTTCTCTCTTTCTTTCTTTCTTTCTTTCTTTCTTTCTTTCTTTCTTTCTTTCTTTCTTTCTTTCCTGACTATGAGGTGACCAATTTGCTTTGCCACACACTCCCTGCTATGATGTATTGTCCCACCAATGCCTAAAAGCAATAGGTACAAACAGGACCTCCAAAACTGTGAGCCAGCCGGGCGTGGTGGCGCACGTTTGTAATCCCAGTACTTGGGAGGCGGAGACCGGAGGATCCGGGTTCGCGGCCAGCCTCAGCTACTTAGTGAGGCCCTCTGCAACTTTGTGAGATCCGGTTTCAAAATAAAGTATAAAAATAAGGCCTGGGGTGTAGCTCGGAGGTAGAACACCCCTGGGTTCAATCCCACAAAAAACAAAAAACAAAACAAAACTGTGAGCCAAAATAAGGAGAGATCTGATGATGGAAACTATTCAAATAATCCTTCATTCATATATGAAGTTATCTGTATCAATGTAAAGATTATCTTTGGGGAAGGGGGAGAGCAGGGTGGGAACTGGAGGGAAACACATAACAGATGATGTGTGCATGTATGTAATTATCACTCTGAACCTCACTATGATGTATAATTACAATGCACCAATAAGTAAATAAATAAATAAATAAATAAATAAAAATGAGTAGGAATGAGGCAGAAGCAGTGCTCCTGTAATTCCAGTACTTGGGAGGATAAGACTGGGGGATTGCAAGTTTGAGGTCAGCCTCAGCAATTTAGCAAGACTCTTTGCAACTTAGTGAGACCCTGTTTCAAAATAAAAAAAATAAAATAGGGCTTGGGGTGTAGATCAGAGGTAGAATGTCCTTGGTTTAATCCCCAGCATCACATACAAACAAAAAAATGGACCCCAGAGAGACCTTGGCCCCTTTTACCACATACAGACATGGCCAACAATCAATTAGTCTGCTAGTTTGAAGAGGGCTCTTAGCACAGCCTGATTATGCTGGCATCTTAATCTGCCTTCCGGCCTTCCGATCTGTGAGAAACAAATTCCTATTGTTTATAAGCCCAAAATAAAATACAATAAACCTTTCCTCTTTATAAGTTGATTATTTCAGGGGTTTTGTTATAGTAATGGAAGGCTGACTAAACAGCTTATTACACTCTATTTTATTTAGAATAGCTTTCCAGAATCATCTTTTAAAAACTAGTGCTACATGTTTTATCTTACCTCTTAAAAAGCAATAGTTTCTCAATAACCTAAGAACAAAATAAAAATAATGCTTCAGGTTCTAGCCATTCTTGCCACACTCCTGCCTTGGGTTTTGATAGCTGTTCTCTATACCTAGAAGGTCCTTTCTCTGCCTTCACGTGGCTGTGTCCTTCCTGACCTTCTCTAACCACCCCATCTATGGAAGCTTTCTAGTCTGTTTCCCTATAAGAAATTTCATCATCTTTCTGATCATCACTAGATATCTCCTTATTTAATAATATGTGTGTTTACTGCCTCCCCCTTTTATAGACCTCCCCACTAGAATATAAGCTGCAAGAGGAATTATTCATATTTTTTTCTAAGTAGCATATCCTAAATGCTTAGTATAGTGGTGGGCCCGCACTTAGCACTCAGAGAATAAATAATGAAAAGCAATGTTGAGAGAAAGTCTAAGCCTAGAAGTGGAGAAGGGAGAGGAGTTTCCCTGGTGAAGGGAGAGTCCTACTTGCTGGAGGAAAAGTGCAGGTCAAGACCACTCAGAGGGAAGCCCATAGCTGCAGGCAGTTCCTTCTGGCTAGAGCAGAGGGAATAAGGAATAATGAGAGGTGAGGCTGGGAAAGAAAGCAAGGGATGGTTGGTTGGTCAAGGGCTAGTTGGGTCACTGCAGTTCAGAGGACATCTGCTCAGGGTTTGAATTATAGTGTGTGATCAATAAATATTTGTTGGATGTGTCTGTGTCTTATTCTACTTTCTGTTGCTATAACTGAATTCCACAGTAATAATGTGTGAAGAAAAAAGGTTGACCTGGCTCATGATTCTGAGGGTTAGGAAGTTCAAGATGGGGTGGCAGCATCTGGTGAGGTCCTTCTTGCTAGCAGGGACTCTGCAGAGCACCAAGGCAGCACAGGGCATCACTAGGGAGACAGAACATCCTAGCTCATGTCTCTTCTCTTCTTATAAAGTCACTGTTTCATTAGCTTAGATCCCACCCTTATGGCCTTGTCATGGTACAGATCTGGAATGTCTCCAAAGGCTCATGTGTTAAAGGCTTAGTCCCTAGTGCGGCCATGTTCAGAGGGGGGATTTTGAGAAGTGACCAGATCATGAGGGCTCTGACTCATCAAAGGGTTAACCCATTGATGGATTCGTAGCTAAATGGATTATCAGGGAAAACGGACACTGCAGGAGGTGGGATCTTGTTGAAGGGAGGGGTCCTTGGTGGGAGTGTCCTTGGGGACTGTATCTTGTCTCTGTCCCCTTCCTCCTTCTCCCTCTCTGCTTCCTGTCTACCATGAGTGGATAATCTTTCCTCCATAACACCCTTCTGCCATGATGTTATACCTCCCCACAGGTCCAGAAGTAAAGGAATCAGCTGACCATAGACTGAAACCTCTGAAACCATGAGCCAAAGGAAATCTTTCCTCCTCTAAGATAATTTTCTCAGTAATTTTGTCATGGCAATGAAAAGCTGACTAACACAAGTCTCTTTTAACTTTAACTATCTCCCAAAGGTCCCATCTCCAAATACTATAGTCAATGAAGTTTTCTCCCTCTTAATTCTTCATACAAGGGATTATATTTCAATATGTGTTTTTGTGGGGACATTCAATCCACAGCAGTGTACAAGGCTATTGGGTCTGTCTTCTAATGGCAATGGAAAACCATTAACTGGTATTAAGTAGGAATTGACAAGATCCTATTTGCTCTATAGAAAGACTCCTTCAGGAGCAGTGAGAATAATAGTTCAGGGGAGACAAGACTGGGCAGGAGGCTGGGCTCTGGCAGTGATACAGGTGAGCAATGGCTTCAGTGTGTGAAAGGAAGTGCAGTGGGGGAGGGAGAGAAAGAGGCAGAGAGACACAAAGACTAGGGAATTGACTAGGCTTGGAGATCTGAGAAAAGAGTCCAGAAAGACAACTGGGTTTCTAGGTATCTGCATAAAAGAAGGGAGCATTTACTGAGAAAAGATAGACTAGGTGAAGCACAGGAGAAAAATGTTGCACATGTATTTCATTTAATGAAGGTAAAAGCTATTTTAAAAGTTAGGTATTATATGAAAGGACTTAGTCCTATCATTCCAAACTGAGGTACTGAGCAGTACAATGGGCCAGATATGTGAAATTAGGTGTGGAGAATACCAAGATGAATCAGAGTTGGTGCATGATCTTTAGGAAGTTCACAGTTGAAATAGATATAAAGGTCCTCAGTTCATTTTTATTTTCCTTTCTTTCCCTCTCTTCTGTGCATGTAAGTATGGTATGGGGGTGGAGGGCTTTGGAGGAGTGGGCAAGTGGTATGGGGAAGAGTTGCTACAACCTTCAAGGGGAATGCTCTTTGGGAAGACTGTGGAACAGACATTCTGTGTTTCCCAAGCAAACCAGAGAAATCTGAGAGGTTGGTGTGCCAACCCACTAGACCATCTACTAGAGTCAGGCTCAACATGTCCAGCCTCAGAGAACTTTTGACTGACATGGGGACACAGGTTATTTAAAAGTCAAATAAACTGTTCATGATTAATTGCCAATGGTTAAGTAAGAATAGTTAATTTGTACGATATATGTATTATCAACGCAGTGGTGTCCAAAGAATCCCTACACACACAGGCAAATATTTATACATGAAAAATATCTGGGACTGAGGATGTCAATCAGCATTCCGGCATTTGCCTCACCTGTATGAGGCCCTGAGTCCAATGTCCAGCACTGCAAAACAAACAAAAAACCCAAACTAGAACTATCTATGAGAATAAGGAAGAAAGTTAACAGTGGTTACCTCTAGTACTGTGGGATGAAAAGTTTATCATAGGTAAAATACTCAGATGTTTCAGTGTATACTCTTCCTCATGATTACAACAAACATTGAGCATGGTGTTTTATTAACTTAAAATAAAAAGAAACAAACCAAGAAGCATCTAAATGCCATAGAATATACTGAACATTAACTGATGCCTAAGTTAATAGACTTGAATAGGACATCACCAAGTCCTCATTGTGAATTTCAGTTGTCTATTTAGAAGAATGAGAGGAAAGAACTGGAAGGTGCGACACCTACGGACAATAGTCTAAGTAAAAATATTATGCAAAAAAGGTTATTCATCTTCTTATCTACATAAGTGTTGATATCCTGAAGTTTTAAAGGGGAATTTGATGGCCTGAGAAACTAAGCCACTTGACCCACGTGGGCAATAGCAGTTGCAGGTTTGAGCCAGGGTGCCTGTCCTATGCCAGTTCTTAGAAGTCAGAAGAAAAACCATCTAAACTGCCCAGACCTGCAGATGACCTTCTGCTCAGAAAGCCCTGCTTCTTGGAAGTCTGATGGAAAACTCTGCTACGGCCTAGGAAACAACACTTCAACTCTGTTCTTATACCTTGCTTCTAAAGTGTGTGAGTAATGCTTCGTGCTTTACGGAAGACCTTTTATCTGAGTCTTTCAAAGAGCTGAACAGAACCAATTATTACCCACCCCCTTCATGATTGGAAGGGAAGATCCTAATCCCTGAGGTGCTGACAGCAAAACAGAAGCTGCCAGGGGTGAAGTGACTTAGGAAGGTCACCCCATCAGTCTATGAAAGCCTTCCTCAAGAATAACACTGCGGATTTATGACAAAAGAGCAATTGCCTTATGCAATTAGCAATGTTCTTCTCTATCCTAACCACCATATCCCACTCTTTGCCATGTGTGTGCTAAACTTCCCCTTTCTCCCTCCCCATCATAAGTGGGACTAAGCACTTTTTATGCCAATGTCCTTTGTCAAATGTACACCTCCCTATAATTTCTTCCTCAGTTTCCTTCATTTATTTTTAAAGGTCTTAGTACAGTTCTCAAATACTTTTAGTAGTGTGGAAAAGCCTCATCAAAGAACTCTCAGGGCTCCTGATGCTTCCTTCAGCCACAACATCAAAATCCTTGAAGAAATAAGGAAAAGTTCATTTTTGGTGAAATCCTCAAGGAACTGCCTGGATTACAGAAGAGCTGGGGGTGGGGATCGACTGTGCTTGTGATGTTACCCCAGACCAAAATCAGCTGCTTTGCTTTACAGGGATTGCTGCCTGCTCAGAAATCCTCCTGAGATGACATGTTCTACGGTCACCCCAACAAGTCATACTTTTTTTTTGTGCTTTTATTGGTGCATTGAAGTCCTACATCACAGTGAATATCAATTTGATGTTAACATTCATGCACACAGCTCTTAGTGTCCCCCCGCCTCCCCCTACCCGTATGAAGTACCAAGAATGATGTTGGTTTATTCTCACATGTACATATTGTTCGTGACAGTAATTCCACTGATTCGCTTCTTTCTTGCCCTTCCTCTTCCCTTGTACCACTTCATTGCCCCACTGAGTGTTCTCCATTATCAACCCGAGTCCCTTGTGTGTCCCCACTACTCCCTAGGTTGCACATATTAATGAAAACATATGTCCCTTCTTTTTTGTGATTGGCTGATCTCGCTTAACATAATGTTCTCCAAATCCTTCCACTTTCTTGAAAATGATGTTATTTTGTTCTTCTTTATTGCTGAGTAGAATTCCATTGTGTGTATTTCCCACAATTTTGTAATCTACTCATCTGTCAGAAAACTGGGAATGAATCCACCATATGATCCGGCTATACAACTACTGGGTATCATACCAAAGGGATTGAAACCAGAAAACTACAGTAGTATATGCATGCCCATGTTCATAGCAGCACAATTCACAGTGGCCAACTTATGGAACCAACCTAGGTATCCATCAACAGATGAGTGGATTACAAGTCACACTTTTAACACCTGTTCCCCTTGAGTGCTGAGATATACACAGGTGATAAGATGATATGATCATGCTGCATCATCATAGGCCTTCAAAGACTATAGAGGGTCCCTTGCTAGCTCTGAAGAAGAAAGCTGGTGAGGGGGCCACATGGCAGCTGCCAGGAGCTGAGGGGCCCCAGACAATGACCAGCCAGAAAATGGGGGATCGCAAGCATACAACCACAAGGGATTGAATTCTGCTAACAACCATGGATCAGATGGGTCAAAACCTGGTATCCAGAAACAAATGCAGACCAACCAATATTTGCTTATAACTCAGTGAGAGTCTGATCAAAGAACCCAGCTAAGTCATTTCTGGATTCCTGTAATATGATGTCCAAATGTTTTAAGCCACTAAATATGGGGTAAGTTGTTATACACCAATAGAAATCTAATACAAATATCTTTTATTTTCAGGTATAGAGGATAGTAACACGACATTTTAGGCAAAAGGGATATTAAAAAGTATAAAAGTGCCGGGCGTGGTGGTGCATGCTTATAATCCCAGTACTTTGGGAGGCAGAGACCGGAGGATCCGGGTTCGCGGCCAGCCTCAGCTCTCTCGCTCTCTCTCCCTGTCTCTCTCTCTCTCTCTCTCTCTCTCTCTCTCTGTCTCTGTCTCTCTCTCTCCCTGTCTCTCTCTCTCTCCTTAGTGAGGCCCTCCGCAACTTCATGAGACCCGGTTTCAA
>PVJS01049306.1:0-14710 GCA_004027185.1 Glis glis | reverse complement strand
CCAGGGATTGAACCCAGGGGCGTTCTACCTCCGAGCTACACCCCCAGCCCTATTTTTTTATACTTTATTTTGAAACCGGGTCTCACAAAGTTGCAGGGGCCACACTAGGGAGAGAGAGAGAGGGGGGGGGGGGGGGCGCGTGCGCGCGCTGAGGCTGGCCATCCAGTCTCTGCCTCCCAAAGTACTGGGATTACAAGCGTGCGCCACCACGCCCGGCTCACTGCAGCTTTCTAATAGCCAAATCTGGGAACAGCTGAGATGTTCACCAAGAAGAGAAAGGGCAGTCGGGCGGGGTGGCGCACGCTTGTAATCCCAGTACTTTGGGAGGCGGAGACCGGAGGATCCGGGTTCGCGGCCAGCCTCAGCTCTCTCTCTCTCTCTCTCTCTCTCTCTCTCTCTCTCTCTCTCCTTCCTTAGTGAGGCCCTCCGCAACTTCGGGAGACCCGGTTTCAAAATAAAGTATAAAAAATAGGGCCGGGGGCGTAGCACGGAGGTAGAACGCCCCTGCGTTCAATCCCCGGTACCACAAAAAAAAAAAAAAAAAAAAAAAAAGAAGAGAATGGGCAAACTGTAGTCTACGTAGACACGGGTTACCTCTCTGGCTGCTCTGCAGTGTGCAAGGAGCTACTGAGGCTGTTGAATCTCAGAAGCTTGTGCCGAGGTGGTCAAGACACAAAACCAGCCGGGCGCGGTGGCACACACCTGTCATGCCGTACTTGGGAGGATGAGAAAAGAGGATCGCAGGTTCAAAGTCATCCTCAGCAATTGAGCAAGGCTCTCAGCAACTTAGACCCTGTTTCTAAATAAAAAATAAAATAAGGCTGGGGGTGTAGCTTGGAAGTAGAATGCCCCTGGGTTCAATCCCAGCACCGCGCGCGCGCGCGCACACACACACACACACACACACACGACACAAAAGCTGAGCAGATGAGTCCCCTTTTCTGCAGTGGGGGCAGCCACAACCTCAGCCCCACAGAACCACCTGCCCAGCTTGCTGACCAGCAAAAGGAGCGCAGAACAGACCCACGTAAATGCCCCACACAGAAACGCCTCACACAGAAATGAGAAATAGAAAGCCATTTTATTAACACGTTTTACATTTACAGTTTATTAGCTAATCAACATCAACATGCAAAAATAAGCGCTAGATACAAACCTCTACCATACGGTTCTGTGTGGACTACATGGTTCATTTACTTTGAAAACCCCTCAGTACTTATTTCAGCTGAACTATCGGTATCTGTAGTGAATAGCGTTAGACTAGGGTTACGGAACCATCCAGCAAGGCCTCTGCAGAAACTCGGTCCAGTGGATTTCCACGTGAATACATTCTGGAAGCAGGAAGTAAGGCGGCACATGAAGATGAGATTCTGAACCTACGCACACAGGGACGCAGCCCCACAGACACCGCCGGCCATGGCAGCCCCAGGGCATGGCGCTGGGCTCTCTGGCAGCAGCTCTGGAGTGAAGCCGGGAAAGGCCCTCGTGCACTGCACCACAAGTCACTGAAGGTCACTCCAGAGCGCAGGCACCTGGCCCAGGCCCTGGGTGCCACCACCATGAACGACCAGCCCGCTCCTCAAGCTCCCCCCATCTCAGCATCAGCAGAAGGAAGAAACTGAGAAACAGGAAATCATCGACTCTCATTTTGAGCTGTGCTGAAGCTCCCCTTGGTGTTTAGGTCAATCTGTAGAGAAAGTTTCCTTTGAGATCTGCAAGTACCTTGCAGAACCATCAAATAGTCAACTTATATTACAAAATCCTACTGATCAAAATGCTGTTTTCAAGTACAAACTTATTAAATCTGACTTTCTCTCTTCCTAAGAGTATTTTCGTTGCTCACTGATCTTTGGTCGCAAGAAACAGAAGCGCCGCACAGGCTGGGCCAGGGCGGGAGGAGGGCGCCCGGCCCCGAGGCGCGCACTTGGCGACACAGGCCTACATGATGTACACTTTCTCGGCTTGTGAGAAGTGGAAGACTTCTTTGGTTCTTGGGCAAACAACTTTATCATCTTGGCGGATAGAAAGCAGAGACTGAAAAACAAGAACAGGAGTGCGTTAGGATGATAAAATGCAACGTAAGTTAGGATTTCCATGAAAACCCACATGAACTATCAGGGAAGAAGCCATCTTGTCTTGCAGCATCACTCTCTGAAGGTACACCTGTCAAGGTCTCTGGGGCTGTCCACCTTCAGGTGACAACCTAGACCCACACACTGGGATGGCCAGGAGAACGCAGCCCGCCCTGCCCCCAGCCCGTCCCACGGGGTGCAGCCACTCTCCGGGCCCTCACGTTGTAGCCGTAGACGTAGCCGTTGGGCAGCATCATGGGCGGGTTGTTCTCATTCATGACGTCGCCGGAGATCTTGCAGACCAGGCGGGAGTTCGCACAGTGGGCCATGGGCAGGGGCTGCGCCAGCTTGTTCAGAGAGCGGCTGCACACGGGGCAGTCGGGGCTCTTAGAACTGCCATCCTCCTTGTAGCACTGTCTGTGCGCAGTGTTAAGGAAGGGCTGGGGCCGGCCAGGTCAGCAAGGGAGACAGGCTCACCACAGCCACTCTGCCCACACCACAGTGACCTTGTTGGTCACTTGGTCACCACGTAGAAAACAAAAGCTAACGTTCAAGGCAAAGAAAACGCTGCATTCAGCACACGACAGCCATACAGAGGCCTAACCCGAGCCAAGAGGCCACAGCACCTCCACTCCTGGGGCCTCTGTGCAGGAGCACAGCGCCACGCAGGCTGCAGTCCCCTGCCCCCCTCTCATGCAGGGCAGCTGAGCGCCCCGAGAGCGACATCCTCACAGAGCCTCAGAGAAGACAGTGAGCAAACAGTGCTCATCCTCCAATGTTCAACAGGATGGTTGGAAGGAGGGGTGCCAGCCTCCAATTAGAGCACAGCATGGCTGGGCACCTGCTCCACCACCCTGCAGGGCAGTCAGTCACACACAGAACAGCAGTACATAGGGACAGAGTTGGTTACATGAGGGAAAGGATCAGTCACATGCAGGACAGCATCACATAAAAGACAGGGTCAGTCATATGCAGGACAGGGCCAGTCACACAGGGACAGTCTGTCATACAAGGACAGGGTCTACCATACTCAGATGAAGCAATGCAGGCCTCGGGCTGAGTGAATCCCCTATCTTTGGGACTCAGGACAGGGTGGCTCAGGGCAGGGCCAGTCTGCTAAAATGAGACCATGGACAGGAGCCCCGGGCTGAGCAGGCGGCACATGCGGAGGATACGGTGTCTTTATGGCCGAGAGGCCCGCCTGCAGGGTGAGGGTGAACACCGAGTTGTTTCCCAGCTGGTGCAGTCGGTAGTTGTCATATCGGAACTGCTGGATCAGCATCCGCCACCGGGCTGGGTCCAGGAGGTCCTGGAGGAGGCAAGGTGGAGGTTCTGGGACCCTCTGGGCAGCGCCCAGGAGACCCGGTGGGGACAGGTTGGGTGGTGTCATGGCTGACACCAGCCTCACCAGCCCAGACCCTCTGAGCTAAAGGCCAGCACTGCATGTGCTCCCATGAGCCTTGATTTTATATCCAATGGCAGGACGCTGTTGGCTTCACTTTCTGGAACATTCACATGTCCATAAATTGATTCAAATGGTCTGGGCATTTGACATCCTGTGGCCTAGTGACAAGAAAAGGACTCTCTGGACTGGAAAGACAGCTGGGTGCAGGTGCTGCAGAGCGCCAAGGCTTAAAGGCAGAGGTCTCACCTCCAGGGAGGTGATGTTACGGGAAAGAGCAAGAGCAGCTCAGGCCAAGGCAGCACAGGGCAGAAAACAGTATCTGGTTAATGTCAGACAGATAGACCGATGGACAGAGAAAGGCACCACCAGCCCCTCTCTGTGAACTCCTCAGACAGTCTTAGTGTAGGATAAACAGCACACTTCAACCTTTTTAAAAACATCTTGTTTTTAATATTACTTATATAAAAGCAAAGTTGTATGGGATTAAACCAACATTCCAGAAGACTCAAGTGACAGCTTCTAGCCCCTGCCCCTCCCAGGGCGCTTTGCCTTCAGATCTCACAGCCACTGCTTTCTCTAAACAAAAGTGTCCTTGAAGCCAGGCGTGGTGGTACACGCCTGTCATCCCAGTACTTGGGAGGCTGAGACAGTAGGATCTCAGGTTCACGGTCAGCCTCAACAATTTAGTGAGACCCTGTTTCAAAATAAAAATAAAGCCAGGTGTAGTGGCACATGCTTATAATCCCGGTACTCGAGCGGCTTAGACAAGAGGATTGCAGGTTCCTGGCCAGCCTCAGCTACTTAGTGAGGCCCTCCACAACTTAGTGAGACCCTGTTTCAAAATAAAGAATAAAAAACAGGGCTGGGGTGTAGCTCAGAGGTAGAATGCCCCTGGGTTCAATCCCCAGTACCGCAAATAAATAAATAAAATATAGGGCTGGGGGTGTAGCTTAGAGGTAGAACATCCCTGGGTGCAATCCCCAGCACCACACACAAAAAAGCTTCCTTGTTGTCTTGCCTGACGCACGGAGACACGGCCTTCGACTTCTGGCCGTGAGGCGCGCGCGGGCTCTGCTCCCGAGTCTGGTGCCTGCTCCGCCTCGAGAAGGCTCTGGTCCTCTGCTCCTTTCTTCAGAGACACACATGTTCCCAGCCCTCTGTTCAAGTTAGCGCCACCCTAAGTCAAGGGTGTCCCTCAAGCTGCAGGTCTCCCATGTGAACATGGTCTTTATCTTTCGCATGACCAGCTTCCCCTGTCACTGCCAGAAAGCCATATATGGTGGGCTGCACTGTCACCCAGCTGGCCTTGGCTCTGGTGAGTGGGTGGACATGGCAGTGACCCTGGGGGCCCCATGCAGAGGGGAGGGCTTCTCCCTGTTGCCTCAGCCTCTCCTGCACTAGGTAAGGCTACCTAAGGGAGGCCAGATGAGCTGTACTCTAAGCCAATGGTTCATCCCCAGAGAGGGTCAGCCTTTACTGCAGTTCTAACAAAATCTTCTCCAGAGCAAGTAAAAGAAACCTACGTTACTGATTGAAAATGTGAGAAGTTTAGAGTCAGCGCCTGCCAACGTCTGTGGCCTGATGGTGTTTTATGAGAGGCTCCAGGGCCTCAGGACCATGTGGACTCAGGCAGGCAGAGTGCTCCCAGTAGCCTTCCAGATGGGGGTCGGCTGCTGTGCATGGGTAGCACAGGCACCGTGAGTAGGGCCACAGGGCAGCCTCTGATAGAGAACTGGCTTGAAAACTCCATGCCTTTCCTAAAAATCGAAATAAACACCAGCAAGATGTGCACGTGGGTGAGCACTCAGGTCCCATGACGCTCAGCTGAGCAGGGGAGGAGGCTGTGGCTGCTCGCTCAGGGCTGGGAGTGGCGGGCCCAGATGGGTGGGGCTGGGGTCAGCCCACTGGCATTGGTCAGTCATGGTGTATGACTACTTCCTCCCCCAAGGCCAGGGAACAGGGGCCTCAACACAGAGGGCTGGGGCAGCAGATCTGAGAGAGCCTGACGCAGAGGAGAAAGAACAGGAGCTGCTGAAAGAAGGAGACCACCACCAAGGCCCCCCTGACCTGGCGACCCAGAGGCTGTGACACCACAGAGAAGCGCAGGACACCATTGGCGCGCCTGCCCGCAGGGCTACAAGAAGAGATTAAGGAGAGAAGGCAGAGGAGGGGAGGGCTGGGGCCCAACTTGCCAGGCGGAGTGCTCCTGCACCTTCTGACCCAAATCTCTCATCAGCAGACTGGGAACAAAGCAAGGTGCACAGGGCATGGTGGGCGGGCCCTTGCAGCATGCTTAGGAGCCCACAGCACCCGGGCAACCCACCCTATGTGAACGCCTTGACCTTGAAGGCCAGCAGGAACCCAGCGGCAAGGTGTGGACGTTACCTTGTACGGGGAGATGTGTGTGTCTGGTGGGAAGGCCAGCATGCCCATGACCTGGCGAACCTCATCCAGCTGGCTCCCTTCAGCCTGACTGAAGTGCTTTCTTGCATGTCTAAAAAACAACATTTTGGCATACTTAAGTTTGCACGTTCATCTTTAAGGATCCGTGTTAGCAGTCCTCATCCCAGCTCTGGTGGGCAGGTCCTGCAGGGGGAGTGGGACAGCAGGAGCTGGGTTCACCAGGGCTGGAAGAGCACCTGCCTGAGTCCTCCAAAGTGACTCTAATCATTGTGTCGGATGCTCACCCCCACGACCCAGGGAGCAGAGGCAGCACTGCCTCAACATGCCTTCTCTGCTCCATGGCCTGCACTGAGCAACCGCCTTACTCAGACCAGACAGGACTGCACACGTGGCCTGCCGGCTCCCAGCCCCGAGTGTGCAAGCAAGAACATGACCATGGTCTTTCCTGTGAGACACACAGCTGGCTTCTGACCAGAGCCTGCCCCCACCTGAAGGAATATGCAGCGGGAGAACGAGGTGAGACGCAGCCCCTCCCCGCTTTGAGCTGCTGGGTGGGTGGCACCTGCTCACCCTGAGGGTCCGTGCCCATGCGTACACACACCTTCCCAAGAACCACCAGACACTGGTGCCTGCTGCTATCTCACTGTCAGGAGAACCCACACTGTGCCCTTGGCCCACTGTTACACCCTCTGCACAGACCCCTCTCCTCGGAAACTAGCCCCTCTTCCAGGGACTGATGACACAGCAGAACCTGCAGCCCCAAGTCCCCGTGAGGCACTGTGCCCAGGGCAGCCTTGAAGGATGTGGCTCTGGATGGAGACTGGAGTTGGGGTGGGAGGCAGCCACGCAGCACCTGAAGGGACAGCAAAGTGGCCACAAGGCTGAAGCACCAAAGGGGCAGGAGAGAGGACAGGAAGCGAGGGGGGCAGTGTGGCCAGAGGGAGTGGGAGAGGGTTCTGCTCAGGACGCACCCAAGGCAAGTCCACATGGTTGTCTGCCCCATGGGAAGAGCGGTCACACGGGTACCTGGTCTAGGACAGTTGAGAGGGCAGGCAGCGGACGGTGGTGAGGCTGACCAGGACACCGACACCTGGGACGCCATGGCTACCCTCAAGCTCTGAGCAGGTGGGTGGATGAAGGTCCGAGTCTGACATCCTAATTCTAGGATAATAGAACTGACTTTCTTTTGATGAACTTTACAGCCAATGTGATACAATGCCAAGCTTTTCCTTAAAAACATAAACATAAGCCAGGTGTGGTGGCACATGCTTGTGCTTGTAATCCTAATACTTGGGAGGCTGCGACAGGAGGATCGCAGGTTCGCAGCCAGCCTCAGCTACTTAGTGAGACCCCCGTTTCCAGATTAAGAATAAAAAATAGGGTTGGGGGGTGTGACTTGAAAGTAGAATGCCCCTGGGTTCAATCCCAATACCCCCCCAAAAACATGAACACTTTACAAAAACCCTGAGAAACACTCTACACACGTAAACTTCACTTGGCCAGGATGAGGCCTGGGTGTTTACTGACACAATACAGTCCGGCCCTCACACAAAGCTACTACTCAGTGCACACGACGGTCTAGGCACCTGGGTCAGAAATCTGTCTTACCCATTTGCCAAAAGTCAAACGTGTTGCTGGGCATGGTGGGGCGCACCTGTAGTCCCAGCTGCTCAGGAGGCTTACTCAGGAGAATGGCTGGAGCCCAGGAATTCAAGGCCAGCCTGGGCAACGTAGTGAGAGCCTCTCATTAATACACACATATGCACACACATACATATGTACATATGAAATACAGACGTGTTAAAAGCTGACCAGCAGCAGCTCAGGCTTTCATATTAAAAAATGCAAGGCAAGGTGCAGCCAGTGAGGTCCATGGCCTGGTCCAGCACGTACCCTCAGACTGGGGCAGGAGGCCGAACGCAGGACCTCCCCAACCTCCCCACGCCGTCCCAGGAGACGACAGTCCCAGGCAAGCCACACCCTAGCCCTGGGCTGGGCCCCATAGGACTTCAGTCCACAGGCTGATCTGCTTGATTTTCACCAGGCCCCAGCATGACGGCCCAGCCCGGGGCTAGCCCATCAAGAGACATGGCACATGTCCAGCTAACAGGCGAGTTGGGGCCCCCCGGGACACCGCCCCAGCTACACACACCATCCCCTCTGCCCCCAGCCACACATTCAGCTCCCTTCACCCTGCCAGGTCCTGTCGATGCCCGCACGCCATCTCTAGCACTGCCCCCACCCCATGCCTTCTGGAAAGCCAGCCTGGAGGGCAAGGCCCTTGCTCTCCTCCTCAGCCCGGCCGGCACACCTGCCTGCCCTCCTGCCAACAGAGGCCCCTGCCATGTTTCCTGCACTCTACACCTTCCCACCCAGGTCCTGACTCCGCTCCGGGTGCAGCTCCAGCGATGCTCTGACCTTGCCGCCACCTGGTACTGTGCAGGCTTCAGGCCAGGTGCCTCTCACAAAGTAGAAGCAACTTTATTATTTTTCTCATACCTGCTTATTTTAAGAAAATTCAGAAAACAAAATTTAAATGTCACTCATCACTTCTATGTATTTTGGTAGCTGTTATTTATTTATTTAGTGGTACTGGGGATTGAACCCAGGGGCATTCTACCTCTGAGCTACACCCCCAGGCCTTTTTATTTTTTGTTTTGAAATAGGGTCTTGCTAGGTTGCTGAGAGCCTCGTGACATTGCTGAGGCCGTCCCCAAACCTGTGATCCTCCTGTCTCAGCCTTCCAAGTACTGGGATTCAAGCTGGTGTGCTGTTTTAGACTGTAATGAAAAGGACTTTCTCCCACCAAATGAGATCTTCCTTCACCAGCACATCCTGCTGCCCTGGCATCCAGAGGGCACTCCCAGGCCAGAGCCACCCTGTGAGCACAAGCTCCTTAGTGGGTACTCACCTCTGTGCCAGGCACAGCACAGACACACATAGCCCAACACCCCCACTCTCCTGCCTACTCTTGCAGTAGGGCCTGCCACTCCAGGGCCAAGTCAGCTGCCCAGGCCACCCTGGCAGGGCTGAGGTCCTCCTGGGAGTGGGACCTACTGCTTGCCACAGCAAACGAAGCACGAAGAACACAGCTCTGGCCTCTGTCTCCAGGTGTCACAGACGGAGTGTTGTGAGCCTCTCCTGTCTCTGAGGGGTGCCCAGCCTAGGTAATACTCTCACACGGCCCCCTTGGAGGGATGTATGGCGAGAGAGTACAGAGAGGGCCAGAGGAAATAGAAAGACCAAGGCTGGGCAGATGTCACCCTATGGACACAAGAGCCAAGGCCACAGTGGAATGGGACAGGAAGACTCCTTCCCTGTCAACCACCCAGGCAACTCCAGGTGCACAGAGGTCACGGCCAAGTTTCAGCTCCTGCTGTGCCTGTGAGGGGGCAACTTGCCAGTTAGCTGGACAAGTGCCAGACGCCCTGGGCAGCCCGAGCAGCTGCTCTGCTCAGTGCTGCCCTCCCTGCTGAGAGCTCCAGGCTTAGCCAGGCAGCGCTCTGGAGCTGCCGCCACCTCCGCCCCCAGACACAGTGAGCCCTGGCCCACACCGCCCAGGGTAGGTGTGGAAGGGCTTTCGGAGGCTGCTGATAGAAGGGGAAATGGGTCATGGCCTCCTTCTCCCTGTGGATTCTGCATCTGAACAAGGATGAGCAAGAGCGACCGGGGCTTCCCATCCTTCTGCCTGACTGCCAGTGTCCTGTCCAGGAAGCCAGATGTGCCTACGGAAAGCCCCAGGGTGCGCTCTTGCTGCCAGGGTTCTCTCAGATGGCCATGAAGGGGACTTCCCAGGCTAAGGCGCCTCGAACTGACCAAAGATCAATCTCGGCAGGGGACTCCAAATACCAGAAGCTGACAGTATTTTCCCAAGTGGAAAGATAGGACCCAGAGCCCCGTCCTGAGGTTCACGTGGACAGTTATGACACTAAAGTGGCTTACCAGGTGGCCACAGGGGAGCCACAACCCTGGGCCATCAGACAGGAAGATCTACTGACACCGTGCCTCCTTCTCCAGCACTCAGACCGTGTGGGTGGGGCAACGGGAGAGTGGCGGCCAAGTGTCCTGCTCTCAGATAAGAAGCCAGGTGTGTGGCGCAGCATCTTACCTCACGGCGTCCAGGCGCTTGTTCTGCCGGACGAGCTCGATGAACTCCTGCATCCTGAGGCTGAACTCCAGGCAGCTCTGTAGGCAAAGATGGGCGTGGGCGTCAGTGCTCATGAGCCGGCAGCCCTGCCCCAAAGCTCAGGGCTATGGCCAGAGCTGCCGCGCCACTCTGTGGCCAACACCTCCCAGTGGGACCGACAGGGTTCTGCAAGCCTGGGAGCCCGGCCCTCCCAACGCAGCCTCAGCGTTTTAATCCCAGGGCCAGCAGCACTGAGGGCACCCAGGAGCTCTGCCCGGGGCGCTGGGAGAGTGGAAGTGTGGGCACAAGCAGGAGCCGTCCCAGCTCACAAGATGTGTGGTGTGAGGTGAGCCCCACGGGGAAAACTGCCAGCTCCTCACATGGGCAGAGGGGTCCCACCTGCCCTCGTCAAAGTCCTAGTTCTCCCCTAAACTCATTTTCCTCCCATCACCCCATAGGCCTCAGACACAGTGCGTTTCCAGTCTGCCCCACAAGTGGGAGCTGGGCAGTACCCCATGCCAGGAGCTGTCCTGGAAAAATTCAGACAAGCCACTGTCCCGAGACACTGATGCCTGGTGGAAGGGTCACTGTCTACCCAACAAGTGGGTCCTAGGTGGGCTAGAAGGTGGTACCTCAGGGGGCTGACAGGGAACACCTGCGCAAAGATGGATGGGCAAGGGGGCCAGAGAGAGGCTGGGGAGTGTTCCAGGCAGAAGCAGGAGCCAGTGCAAAGGCCCTGGGGTGGATGGTGCCCAGAGCAGGAGGTACCAAAGCCAAGGTTCCTATTGTGACCATAAGCAAGGCCCAGGATCAGGTGGAGAGGCAGAGGGGTGTTTCCTGTAAAGGGCGTAAGTCCCAGGGTCTGCCAAGGCTGTGAGAGAGGTGTGGGTTGGTACTGCTGGAAAGGGTGCTATGCAGAGGGAGGGGCCAGGGCAGTGCAGGGATGGAGGCTGGCAGTGTAGGAGGCACTGCAGTGACACTGGGGTCAGGGGGTTGGGGGGGATATGGAGCCTGCAGGTGGTGCAGTCTGCATGGAAGCCCACAGCTGACTTTGAGACCAGCCCTATCCATTCAATCTGGTCTGGAACTGTTGTTCCTAGAGATATGGCCAGCAGAAAGAATTAATTTTTGCAACCTCAGTGGAAAGTGGAAAGCAGGATTCTTCTTTCTTTTTTGGGGGGGGGGCACTGGGGATTGAACCAGGGGCATTCTACCTCCGAGCTACACTTCCAGCCCTATTTTATTTTTATTTTTAAACAGGGTTAATGTGAGTCTCATTATTTGCTGAGGCTGTCCTCGAACCCTCAATCCTCCCGTCTCAGCCTCCCAAGTACTAGCATTACAAGCATGTACCACCATGCCCGGCAGAAAGCAGGATTCTTCTACACAAGCAGTAACTTAAATCTTAGGATCATTAATGTGGCTTCAGAACACACTCAGCACTTCCCACCAGAAACAGGAAATGCGTGTACCTGGGGCTCTGTACCCATACACCATTGATTCCCCAGAAACGAGCACGTCTGGGGCTCTGTACCCATGTGTCACTCTGATTCCACAGCACACAGAGCACATGCTGGCATGGACAGAATTCTCCATGTCAAGTAAATGAATCACCCCAAACATCTAAACCTTAAACTCACAGTTCCCCAATAACATGCATTCTCCCTCTTAGGCTCCTCAGGGTGCACAGGATATTTCCAGGGACCATCTCAGCCTGACCCTAGCAGAGCACGTCCCCTCCCCTGCGCCTGGTGCCGCGAACCTGCTCCACGGCCACATCACCACAAAGGAGCACCTGCAGTGGTTCTGAATAGGTGGTGACTGGGTGGGGACGGGGGAGGAAGAGACAAGATCTGTTCCCGGTCCCCTACTCCTCCTCCCCTGTCCTGTGCCCTCTGCCTGTTCGTCTGCACCCAGGATGAGGGGCAAACAACCTGCAGTCTATTCTAAGCAATGGCAAGGGATCCCGACCCCAACAGTGGAGTAGGCGCAGTGTGCTCAGTGCTGAGTCTGGTACACAACCCCACTGAATGAAGAGGTCAGCTCACCACAGGGTCCCTGGGAGAGGCCTGGCCCACTGAGGAGTGGACAGGCTTTGGTGGGCCCTCTGCTCCCTTCAAAGCCAAAGCAGTGAGTCCGAGGGGGACTCCCCACACTGGAGTCCCACAGAGGCCCCATCTTCCCTGGCCCTGCCTGCCTCCCAGGGGCCGATGATCACTGCTTCTGCAGTTGGTGGGCACCAGTGGGCTCAGTCTAAAAGCAGGAAGGAGCCACCTAATAGACAACTTAGGAGAGCAGTATTTTGGGTAAACTCTAGATCACTGCTTTGTCTAGTATACCTTTTTATTTTTTATCTTTTTTTTGTGGTACTGGGGATTGAACCCAGGGGCACTGTACCTCCGAGCTATACCCCCATCCCTATTTTTCAATTCTTTATTTTGAAACAGGGTCTCACTAAGTTGTGGAGAGCCTCACTAAGTAGCTGAGGTTGGCTGCGAACCTGCGATCCTCCTGTCTCAGCCTCCCAAGTACTGGGATTACAAGCGTGCACCACCACGCCCAGCTAGTGCACCTTTTTAAACTTGCCTTCAGTATTTAGGACTGCTCTTTGCTCTAACAAATAACTTTCAAATCATCCACTAACAGGTAAGTGCATACATGTAGTGGAATAAGGTTGTCAAACTCATCTAGAGCACAGGGGTCTTTGCAGTGACACAGATACAAACACTAGCCACACCATGTGCTCTATGACAGGCTTGGCACCCGTTTGCCACTCTGCATGCCTCTTCCAGACACCAAGCACCAGTCTGCCTCAGTTCAACAGGTACTAGTCTGGTACCCTATTACTTTTAGTTTACAACTGAGTGCAACTTGGGTCTCAGAAGTTTCTTTTCCCGTCTAGGTTCTCTTGTCACTGGTTCGAGGGGCCTGCTAGTGCACGGGTTGGCTCCCCTGGGTGTGTGTGTGAACACAGACTAGAAGGCTGGGCATCCTGCTCTGTTTGGCTGACCCCACGCCATCAGGCATCCTCAGGGTGCACAGCTTCCCTTCCACCCGACTCCTTGGATACGGAGGCAATGCCCACCTGCCATGCGCAGACTCAGCACCCCGGCGCCTCTCAAGACCCTGCCTGCCTGCAGCTTCCAACCACGGCCTCAGAGACAGGCCCACAGCGCTGTCTGGCGGGTGGTCAGGGCTTGCAGAAATAGCTGACAACTTTCACACCAACACGGCCCTCAGGCAGAGATCTCTGGAGGGAGTGGGGGTGGAGCTGTGCAGGGTGTGCCGAGTGTTACATACCAATTCTGGCTTTCCTTTTAGGGGTTCCATACCAAGATCCTCACTCTCTTTAGGGGAGCCATTGGCGGCTCTACTTTTTCGTCCCGTCTTCGCCTCGTACTCGCTTTGGCGGCCCTGAGTGGCAGAGAGTGTCACTCTCGGCTGGTGACTACGTGCACCCCGACAAGCTCAACCAAGGGGGTTAAAGAAGCACTCAGTTTAGAAAACAGAAAACAAACAGTTTCTCTAACGAAGGCAGGGGCTGTTAATAAAAGTTAAAACATTTCTGCAAGCCCTAGGACCACATCATCTTTAGTGAGCAGGTTTAAATTCTGCGGTTTATTCCTTAGAATTATTTTTTAAAGCAGCTGTAGTCTCTACAAAGTGTGTATTCAGTAGAATACCACAGTCTAGAGTGCTGCAGCCTGCTGAGGAACAACCACCTACTGGTAGCTTTCTGTGTCTGTGGCTGAGCCCAGAGCCCAGAGGCCTGCTCGGGCCACGTGCAGCAGCCGCTAACATTCCACATCTATGATGGCGCTCCGCACCCCTCTGCTTCCGAAGGACGATGGTCCAACCCTATCACAGGAGGCTGCTCCTCAGGGTTTCTACCTAAAAGCACCCCCAAACCCAAGTCAACCCAGCAACCCACCCTAGAAGCCAAAACCAAAGGACCACTAATAAGTAGCTGAGGGTGCGCTGGGTTCTGGCAGATGGTGCGGCTTCCACCCGCCCTGCTCCCACCCAAGAGCCCGCCCCGGGAGCCCCATGCACCTTCATCTTCCGAAGCCGGGACTTGTTGTCGTGGCACCAGGCCAGGCAGGTGGCTGTCTCGCGCCTCTCCAGGGACTCCTCCACTTCTTTGGCTGTCAGGAACATCTCGATATTCACCAGGTCCTTAGGGGAAGGGGCAGCTGGGTCAGACTGGACCCACATGCAGGGGTATCCAGTTCCGACCCTCCCCCAACTGAGCCTCTGGCCAAAGCATATGCCCAGGCCCAGCCCCAGCATCCACCCGCAACAGCCCCCAGGGACCAAAGTCCCAGTGAACAAGAATAGCCCCAGGACTGGAAGCTCAACAGGGCGGACCCTGCTGGTAGGGACCAGGCCCCCATTTGTTGTCATGGAGAGGGGCAGCAGGAAACATAAAACACCCTCACATCGAGGCCACCCGTAGACTAGCACAGGTCTCCCCCTCACCAGGCAGCCTCCTAACATAGGATAGAGCCCTCCGTGGCCCCAGCACAGGATAGAATCCCCCATAACCCCAGTATAGGATAGAACTCCCCACAGCCCCAGTATAGGATAGAACCCCCCAACCCCAGCACATGATACAGCCTCCCACAGCCCCAGCACAGGATACAGCCCCTCACAGTCCCAGCACTGAATACAGACCCCCTAACCTCAACTCAGGATAGAACCCCC
>PVJS01049305.1:0-14716 GCA_004027185.1 Glis glis | reverse complement strand
AATGTTTTCTTAAGTAGATTCCAAAACACAATAGAATTACTGAGTCAAAGTGACTATTTTTTTATTTTTGTTTTTTTGCGGAACTGGGGATTGAACCCAGGGGCATTCTACCTCCGAGTTACACCCCCAGCCCTATTTTTTATTCTTTATTTTGAAACAGGGTCTCACTAAGTTGCGGAGGGCCTCACTAAGTAGCTGAGGCTGGCTGCGAACCTGGATCCTTCACTCTCAGCCTCCCAAGTACTGGGATTACAAGCGTGCGCCACCACGTCTGGCTGAGAATGACTATTTTAGGGCTCCCGATTTCCTGCTTTCCAGAAAGATCAAGGCACTGTACACTCCCATCAGCTATGCATAAGACTGTGCGCTACATGGTTGCCATACTGTGTTACTGTTCTAAGATGCTAAGGCTGCCTGGAACCTACAAGCCTCCTGTGTCAGCCTCCCAAGTACTGGGATTACAGGTACGTGTCACCATACCCAGCTACTGTCATTAAATCTTAAAGGAGTAAAGGGAGGCTCGAGGGGCAGGGGCGTAGGTCAGTGGTAGAGCTTGTGCTTAGTGTGTGCAAACCCTGAGTTCAAAGTGGCTCAGACGTCACGTGTTGCTGACCCCCGAAAGCGGCATCAGCAAGATGCACTTTTCTGTCTTGGGCTCTGTCACTGGCGCCCCTCTGTCTCTCCACTGGTGCACTTCTGTGGAACTGCTACAGCCACATCCTGGAATCCATAAGATTCTAATTCATTCTTCTTGGAAAGAAGAAGATGGACTGTCAGAACTGACAGCAAGTCTACAGAGGACCTAGACCCAGAGGAGCAGGGCCCTGCCCACTGCCACAGGGCTCCAGACAGCGTCAGGAATTTGCTCGGGCCTGCAGACTCCGGGCAGAGCGCTTCTCAGTGCCGGTGCTTCTGAGCCCGAGGTAGGCCCTATGTATGAGTCAAACTGGTGAGGCCCTGCCCTCTCTATTCAGGGTGCTAAGGGCAGTGAACTGGAAGAGTCAATAAGTAAAATGAAGAATTTGTGGGGGTGTCAGCCTGTAGGTATTTTTCGCCAACCTTTTCTTTTTTCTCTTTTGTGGTACTGGGGATTGAACCCAGGGGGGGCCTCCTACCTCTGAGCTATGCCCCCCAGCCCTATTTTATTTTTTATTTGGAAATAGGGTCTCACTAAGTTGCTGAGAGCCTCACTAAGTAGCTGAGGCTGGACACAAACCTGCGATCTACCTGTCTCAGGCTCCCAAGTACTGGGATTACAAGTGTGCGCCACCACTCCTGGCCCCTTATCTTTTTTCTTTCTTGACATTGGGGATGGAACCCAAGGGCATTCTACCTCTGAGCTACAGGCCCAACCCTATTTTATTTTATTTATTTATTTATTTATTTTTGCGGTACCAGGGATTGAACCCAGGGGCGTTCTACCTCCGCGCTACACCCCCGGCCCTATTTTTTATCCTTTATTTTGAAACCGGGTCTCACGAAGTTGCGGAGGGCCTCACTAAGTAGCTGAGGCTGGCCGTGAACCCGGATCTTCTGATCTCAGCCTCCCAAATACTGGTACAAGCGTGCGCCACCACACCCGGCTTATTTTTTATTTTGAAACAGTGTCCCCCTAAGTTGCTGGGGGCCTTGCTAAGCTGCTGAGGCTGGCCTAGAATCTGCAATCCTCCTGTCTTGGTCTCCCAAGTACTGGAATTACAGGTGTATGCCACTGTGCCCAGCTATTTTCTATTTTTTATTTTGAAACAGGGCCTTGCTAATTTGCTGAGGTGGCCGTGAGCCAGCAATCCTCCTGTCTCAGCCTCCAGGCACTGGGATCATAGGTGTGCGCCACCGAGCCTGGCTCACCAGCTCTCTTCAATTCACAGCATTGCTGTGGTGCATTTCGTTTATGGCAGGTGTGAAATGTAATGGGAAGCCGACTTTCTTACGTTAGAAGTCGCTGCTGTATTTCATCCCAAGAATCCCTGCGGTTCTCATCAACATACATTCGAAACAGGATCCGCAGACAACAGGCCAGGCTGCTGGTCTCTTGTTTGAGAAGGTTGGGTTTAGACTTGCCCTTGAAACCTAGAGATCAGACAGTCATATAAGTAGTGCACACTACCAGGGTAATGCTGAGGAGCTGGGGTGAGAATGAGCCTTCTAGTTACTTTAGGAAATACTGAAAGATCTCATAGTCTTAAATACAGCTCCACTGTGACGTTAGGTGAATGCAGCCATGAAATCTCAAGAAGCCATCCTTGGTGTAACTGCCCTGGCTCCTCCATGTGGACTTGTTTGCTGGTAAAGCCGTTAGTTTTAGCTTCTCCAATGCAACAGCTCTTAAGAATTTTAGCATTTTTCTAAGTTGCTTGATGTTTCCCCCCACAAAACACCTATGAGAATTCAGTTTTTTAAAACAAAGTAATACTAATCATCCAAAGAGATATGCAAGCCATTCTTACAAGCAAAACATTATGGGAAAAAACATAAACCATCTAGATGTTTTAAAGCCATAGAGAAAAATGACACTGTTTTTCTTTCTTGTTTTTTTTTTTTGGTGGTACTGAGGATTGAAATCAAGTAGGTTCTACCTCTGAGCTATACCCCAGCCCTATTTACTTTTTATTTTTATCTTTTTTGTGGTACTGGGGATTGAACCCAGGGGCATTCTACCTCTGAGCTACACCCCCAGCCATATTTTATTTTTATTTTGAAACAGGGTCTCACTTGGTTGATGATAGTCTCACTACTTGTGAAGGCTGTCCTTAAATCTGCGATCCTCCTGTCTCAGCCTCCCAAGTATTTGGATTACAGGTGTGCACCACTCCTGGATTATTAAAAAAATTTTTTTTTGTGGTACTAGGGATTGAACCCAGGGGCATTCTACCTCTGAGCTACACCCTTAGACCTATTTTAAAAATTTTTTTTTTGTTTGTTTGTTTTTTTGCGGTACCGGGGATTGAACGCAGAGGCATTCTACCTCCGCGCTACGCCCCTGGCCCTATTTTTTTATGCTTTATTTTTGAAACCAGGTCTCACGAAGTTGCGGAGGGCCTCACTAGGTAGAGAGAGAGAGAGGAGAGAGGAGAGAGAGAGAGAGATAGATCGCACATGCGCTGAGGTTGGCTGCGAACCCGGATCCTCCAGTCTCTGCCTCCCAAAGTACTGGGATTACAAGCGTGCCCCACCACGCCCGGCTATTAAATTTTATTTTGAAACAGGGTCTCACTAGGTTGATTAGAGTCTCACTACTTGCTAAGGCTGTCCTTGAACCTGTGATCCTCCTATCTCAAGCTGGGATTACAAGCATCTACCATTGCGACTGGCTCCGGTTTATTTTTTATTTTGAAATAGGGTCTCGTGCCGGGCATGGTGGCGCATGCTTGTAATCCCAGTACTTGGGAGGCGGAGACCGGAGGATCCGGGTTCGCAGCCAGCCTCAGCTCTTTCTCTCTCTCCCTGTCTCTCTCTCTCTCTACTTGGTGAGGCCCTCCGCAACTTCGTGAGACCCGGTTTCAAAATAAAGTCTAAAAAATAGGACCGGGGGTATAGGTATAGCACGGAGGTAGAATGGCACTGGGTTCAATACCCAGTACTGCAAAAAAAAAAAAAAAAAAAAAGAAATAGGGTCTCATTAAGTTATCCTACACTGGCCTCTGACCTGGGATCCTCCAGTCTCAGCCTCTCAAGTACCAGGATTACTGGCAAATGACAGTATTAAATTGTGGATTAAAACAGGTATATGGGGAGAAGATGTAAAGTAATGGTAATAATACAAATTTATATAAAGTATCATACTGGAGCTAGGCGTGGTGGTGAACGCTTGGGAGGCTGAGGTAGGAGATTCACAGGTTGGAAGCCAGCCTCAGCAACTTAATGAGGCTGTCAGCAACTTAGTGAGACCCTATTTCAAAATAAAAATAAAAAACAGGGCTGGGGGTATACCTCTGAGGTAGAATGCCCCTGGGTTCCATCCCCAGCACCACACACACACACACACACACACATGCGTATCATTTTTGTGCAAAATTTCAAATAATGAGAATGTCACCATCACCCCTGGGGGGCAGTGTGTGTGTGTGTGTATGTGGATTTATGTATTTCTTTCTGGAGGCAGGAATGAGAGAGAACCCCTAAAGCCTCAGAGAACTGTATGAACGCTTTCTGCTTCTCAAGATACCACACTTTTCATAGCATATTCAACTTCTCGTTTACCATAAGTCTCATGACTAGCAAGGTCAATTAAATCCTCCCGCTTCATCCAGTGTTCTTGTCATACTTCCCGAGAATCTACGTATTCCAGCAGTGCCCCTGGTGCTGGGATGAAATCTGTCAGCATCAAGCACCAGAGTGCCTGGGAAGTGGTTCCAGCTCCATTTAAAATGCCAGGAAGTTCCCAGAGGCCCTAGTGCTTTAGGACGGCGACCAGCACGCCTCACCTGCTCGCCACAGCACGGTCCGCTGCTCGTAATTGGAGTTGAAGGCCTTCGAGAATGAGTGGGACTCCTGCAGGCAGTCCAGCAGCTTGAAGAGGTGCTGGGAAGACATGTACTTGTACATGCCCTGCTCCTCCGTCTCGATGTGGATGTCTGCATCCAGCGTGTCTTGCTGGAGGAGAGAGGACAGCAGAGCTCGGTGAGGTTGTAGAGCAGTTTTGGGCATTGTGATGGCAGACAAAGGCAGTCATGACTCTCCCAAGGTGGATTTCTCCCTACACTACTCCACTTCAATGCCCTGAACCATTTCCATTCTGACTTTGCTCACTGGCTGGCAAAGGCTTACAACTGAGCTGCTGCAGGACGGGGGTCTGCCTGGCCAATGTTTCAGTTTCACTGGTACTATCTCTACTGCAGAACCAGGAGTGTGTGTGTCTCCAAGTGTTTTTGTGTGTGTGTGGTACTGGGGATTGAACCCAGGAGCATTCTACCTCTGAGCTACACCCCCAGCCCTATTTTATTTTTATTTGTGAAACAGGGTCTCCCTAGGTTGATGAGAGTCTCATTACTTGCTGAGGCTGTCCTTGAACCTGCGATCCTCCCATCTCAGCCTCCCAAATACTGGGATTACAGGCATGCAGCACCACACCCGGCTGTCTCTAAGTATTTCACAACAGGATTGCATTCTTCTCTCTCTCTTTGTGTGTGTGTGTGTGTGTGTGTGTGTGTGTGGTACTGGGGATTGAACCCAGGAGCATCTACCTCTAAGCTACATCCCCACCCCTATTTTTGTTTGAAACAGAGTCTCACTAAGTTGCTGACGTTGGCCATGAACTTGTGATCCTCCTGTTTCAGCCTCCCAAGTACTAGGATTATATTTTTTACTTTGAAACAGGGTTTGGCTAAGTTGCTGAGAGCCTTGCTAAGTTGCTGAGGCTGGCTTTGAACCTGTGGTCCTCCTGTCTCAGTCTCCCAAGTACTGGGATTACAGGTGTGCGCCACCATGCCTGGCTCATTCTTCTCTCTTTATTGTATGAGGAAAATGAAAACAGAGAAAATAAAAATGCAATAAATGTGATAAAAGGCATGAGTCCCATGCATGGTAACAGAAAGATGCAAGTTGGTAAGCAAAGCCCAAGGGGCATCCTGAGCCTCAACTGGGTGATTAGTCAGTAATAAGCTCAATGATTGTTTTTCAAACGTGAAGGAATGAAACCTCTAAAACGTGTATGAAGTGCTTAAAATCTGAGATATAATTAGGCATTTTGTATTTCTCAAGACTTCTAGGAACAGACCAATCCTCCTTAGAACCCAGAGGTCCCAGAAAGGGAGACTTCCCAAATCGATGTATAAGTTTAGTGCAGTCCTTATTATAATCCCTGATGACTCCACTGCAGACCTCGCCAGCCGACCCTAAAGCTCATGTGGAAGTGCAAGCCAGCAGAACAGCCAGAGCAGCGCAGGCCACAGGGCTCACGCCTCCTGCCTTCCAGAACACGGAGAAGCTGCCGCCATCAGGGCAGCATGGCAACGCGCCCTGTCCTCCGCAGGATGGAGACCAGAAATGAACCCTCCTATTCATGGCCAAGTGATTTCCAACATGAGTACCAAGAAAATCCACTGGGGAGCCAGGCATAGAGGCGCACGCCTGTCATCCCAGTACTTGGGAGGATGAGACAGGAGGATCGCAGGATCAAGGCCAGTCTCAGCAACTTAGTGAGACCCTGTTTCAAAATAAAAAATAGCCGGGCGTGGTGGCGCATGCTTGTCATCCCAGTACTTGGGAGGCTGAGACCAGAGGATCTGGGTTCGCGGCCAGCCTCAGCTACTTAGTGAGGCCCTCCACAACTTAGTGAGACCCGGTTTCAAAATAAAGAATAAAAAAACGAGGGCTGGGGGTGTAGCTTGGAGGTAGAATGCCCCTGGGTTCAATCCTCAGTACTGCAAAAAAATAAATAAATAAATAAAAAATAAAAAATAAACTAGGTCTTGGGATGTAGCTTGAAGGTAGAATGCCTCTGGGTTCAATTCCCAGTACTACACACACATGAAAAAAAATCTCCACTGGGAAAAGAATAGACTTTGCAAGAAATGTTTCTAGGACAACTGGATATCACATGCAAATGAAAGAAGTTGGACCCTACCTCCCACCATAAACGAACCAAAAAATGCACTGAAGACCTCTATGTTTCAAGAATTCCTAAGCTGCATGCAGAAAACAAAAAAATACTTTCTGAAGGAAAACCTGAGATCTTTATATACATATAGGCCCTCTGAGTTATTTATGGTTAAACTGTCCCTGTGCTAAGTACTGCTTTCCCTCCAGCTCCCAGGCGGGGGTGGCACCTGAGCAGTGGAATGCTGATGAGCTGGCTTTCTGGGGAAAAAAAAACCCTTTTTCAGATTTTTAGTATTTGCTGACTGCTGTGGTGTAAATAAGTTTCACTGTGGCCAATTTCAAGTGACAATATGATGTCCCTGAATGTGGGGCTGGAAAGAGATGAGCGCAGTGGGCTCTGGACACCAGTCCGAGCTGGCTCCAGCACACCACTGTGCCCTCGGACAAGGACGGCAGCGAGGCCCGGGCTACCTGCGCAGCGACCATGTGCTCTGCGTCCTCCTTCTTGCTGGTCGCAGGGTAGAACACGATGCTGTCAATGGTCTGTATCAACTCCAGCTGGACCACACATTTGATGAGGAGGCTGGCAAACAGTTTCTGATCTGTATTAGACGATAAAGATTAACCCTAATAATGATTCAGCAATATTGAAGATGCAGTCACTGAGCACACACCGTGAACTGGGCACGATTCCTGATGCTGGGCCTAGAGATGGATCAACTGGGCCAACCCCCCCCAGCTCCATGGCACTGACCAACAACAAGTAAGACAGGGCCTAAGTTGCTGAAGCTGGCTGCAAACCTGTGATCCTCCTGTCTCAGCCTCCCAAGTACTGGGATTACAAGTGTGCGCCACCATGCCCGGCCCAAGCCCTTTTTATTTTGAAACAGGGTATCATTAAGTTGCTAATGTTGGTCTTGGACCTTTAATCCTCCTGTCTCAGCCTCCCAAGTACTGGGCTTAGCATAAGGATTAAGTGAGATCACACATACAAAACACGGTACAGTTTCCAGCACTTTACAACTGTTAAATCAATTTTTTAAATGAGACAGTAAAATAATACCATAAGCAACATTAAGAGATAAACTGGAGCTGGGCCTGGTGGTGTGCCCCTGTAATCCCAGTAATTGGGAGGCTGAGACAGGAAGATCACAGGTTTGAAGCAAGAGTATGGTAACAGAAAGACCCCGGTTCAAAGGTTAAAAAATAAAAAAGGCCAGGTGTGGTGCCGCACGCTTTTAATCCCAGTACTCGGGAGGCTGGGACAGGAGGATCCGGGTTCACAGCCAGCCTCAGTTACTTAGGCTCTCCGCAACTGAGACTGTTTCAAAATAAACAATAACAACAACAACAAAAAAATAGGGCTGGGGGTGTAGCTCGGAGGTAGAATGCACCTGGGTTCCATCCCCAGTATTGCCAAATAAATAAATAAATAAATAGGGCCGGGGTGTAGCTCATGTGGTAGAACCGCCCCCAAGTTTAATTCCCAGAACAGAAAAAGAAAAAGAAAACAAACCAATAAACAAATAAAAGGGCCTTACTTGCATACGGCCTGCCCTTCCAGCTGTCGTCTGTGGGGTTAGAGAGCTGGCTCTGGCCTCTCTCAGAGGCATTTTTATCTATGCTGCTTAAAGACTGGCGGTCCAGATCCACGTCCTAAAGGTAAACCAGAGAAAAACAGGGGTTCACGTCTCTTCACCTGTAACTTGGTACCTGGGCAGAGACATGCCTTTTTGGCCCATCTTGAGTCCTGGTGCCTTGCTCAGCTGAGAAAACCGCACAGCTGCTCAGCACAGGACTTCCCAGAGGCCACTCACAGAGCGCTGCGCCTCAACTGTGCTCCCAGTAAGACTGCATACTTTTTTTTTTCTTTTCTTTTTTATGGTGCTAGAGATTGAACGGAGAGGCTTTCAACCTCTGACCTACACCCCCAGGCCTTTTTTTGTTTTTTAATTTGGAAACAGGATCTCACTAAGTTGCTGAGAGCTTTGATAAGTTGCTGAGGCTGTCCTCAAACCTGCAATCCTTCTGCCTCAGCTTCACAAGTTCTGGGATTACAGGTGTGTGCCACCACGCCTAGCTCCATTTTATTTATTTATTTATTTTTTTGCAGTACTAGGGATTGAACCCAGGGGCATTCTGCCTCCGCACTACACCCCCGGCCCTATTTTTTATACTTTATTTTGAAACCGGGTCTCATGAAGTTGCGAGGGCCTCACTAAGTAGCTGAGGCTGGCCGTGAACCCGGATCCTCCGGTCTCTGCCTCCCAAGTACTGGGATGACAAGCGTGCGCCACCACGCCCGGCTTCCATTTTATTTTTAATTTGGAAACAGGGTCTCACGAAGTTGCTGAGAGCCTCGCAAAGTTGCTGAGGCTGGCCTCAAACTTGTGATCCTCCTGTCTCAGCCTCCCAAGTACTGGGATTATGCCACCATGCTTGGGTCACATTTTCCTATTCCAGTTTAGAGCCTTTCTCTACATGCTATGAAGCAACAAGGAGTTCAACTAATTTTAATGAGATCATATTCAAAGAGTAGTGCAGCAGCTAGGTTTCTTTCTCTTTCTTTTTTGTACAGCAGGAAACAGGATTAAAAACCAGAATATGTCCACACTGTGCTTCACTTTTGAGTTCCTGTACCCCAAATGACATTTTTTGTTCTTGGTACTGGGGCCGGAACCCAGGGGCGCTCTACCACTGAGCTGCACCCCCAGCCCTATTTTATTTTTCATTTTGAAACAGTCTCACTAAATTGCTGTGGCTGGCCTCGAACCTGACATCTTCCTGTCTCAGCCTCCCAAGCACTGGGATTACAGGCGTGCACAACTACACCTGGCTCCAAATGTCTTAAAATGGAATGGTATGCCGAGTGTGATGGCACATGCTTGTAAGCCCAGTACTTGGGAGGCTGAGACAGGAGGATCACAGGTTCAAGGACAATCTCAGCAAGTAGTGAGACTTGAATCAACCTAGCAAGACCCTGTTTCCAAATAAAAACAAAAGAGGGCTAGGGGTGTAGCTTGGAGGTACAATGCACCTAGGCTCAATCCCCAGAACCACACACACACAAAAGGAATGGTCTTAAGAGTACTCTGGGCACAGAAGTTAATAATTGAATCCCCACTTCCCCAACTGCCCAGTATTACCAAAGTATTCTTTTTTTTTTTTTTTTTTGCGGTATCGGGGATTGAACCCAGGGGCGTTCTACCTCCAAGCTACACCCCCGGCCCTATTTTTTATACTTTATTTTGAAACCGGGTCTCACGAAGTTGCGGAGGGCCTCACTAAGTAGCTGAGGCTGGCCGCGAACCCGGATCCTCCGGTCTCCGCCTCCCAAGTACTGGGATTACAAGCGTGCGCCACCACGCCCAGCCTATTACCAAAGTATTCTAAAATAAGAGTCGAACTAGAGCTTGTGTATGTGGCCTCACACACAAAAATGAGAACTATCATTTCTTTGGTGGCAAGGAAAACACTACAAATTTAACAATAAATAAGGATAGTTGTATTGCCCCAAGGTACTATCTATAACACTGAAATACTTGAACTGATTCAAGAGTCTGTTCCAGGGAGAATTAAAGGAATTACAGTAATATGCAGCCATTGAAAGGGCTATCCTCAAAGAATATTAAGAACATGAAAGCTGGGTGTGGTGGTGCACACCTGCAATCCCAGTACTTGAGAGGCTGAGAATGGAGGATCACAGGTTCAAGGTCAGCCTCAGCAAGTAGTGAGATTCTCATCAACCTATTAAGACCCTGTTTCGAAATAAAAATATAGGGCTGGGGGTATAGCATGAAGGCAGAATTCCCCTGGGTTCAATCCCAAGTAACACACACACACACACACACACACACACACACACACACACACACACACACACAATAAATAAATAAGAACACATAAAAATGCTAACAACATTGTTAATATGTTATATGCCTAGTGACTCCTCATTTCAGTTGTGTGTATAGACACACAAAGAAATAGGTAGAAATGTAAACTGTACCTTTTTTTTTTTAGGTACTGTGGAATGAACCCAAGGGCATTCTACCTCTTCCCTATACCCCAGCCTTTTTATTTATTATTATTATTGGTTTTTTTTTGCGGTACTGGGGATTAAACCCAGGGGCATTCTACCTCTGAGCTATACCTTTTGAAACAGGGTCTCACTAAGTTGCGGAGGCCTCACTAAGTAGCTGAGACTGGCCACGAACCCGGATCCTCCTGTCTCAGCCTCCTAAGTACTGGGATTACAAGTGTGCGCCACAACGCCTGGCTTATTTTTTATTTTGAAACAGGGTCTTGCTAGGTTACTGAGAGTCTAAGTTGCTGAGGCTGTCCTTGAAACAGTGATCCTTCTGTCTCAGCCTCCCTAGTATTGGGATTACATGCCTGGCTAACTGTGCTTTTTACTGGGTGAGAAGACTTACTTATTAAGTACTTTCCAAAAATGTTAAGAAACATATATTGTTTTCAAATCTTACAAGGCTTCTTTTGTGTGTGTGGTACTGGGGAGTGAACCCAGGGGCATTCTATCTCTGAGCTACACTCCCAGTCCTATTTTATTTTTTATTTTGAAACAGGTCTCACTAAGTTGTGTAGGGCCTCATGAAGTTACCGAGGCTGGATTGAAGCTGCAATCCTCCAGTTTCAGCCTCCCAAGAACTGGGATTACAGGTGTATGCCACCATGCCTGGCTTACAAACCTTTTTTACTGACTTCCCACCAAAATAGTATAACCTGTATAGGTGACTTTTTCTTTTTTTGTGGTACTAGGGATGGAACCCAGGGGCATTCTATCTTCAAGCTACATCTCCAGCCCTATTTTATTTTTTATTTTGAAACTGTGTCTCACCAAGTTGCTGAGGTCCTCAATACATTATTGAGACTGGTCTCAAACCTGTGATCCTCCTGTCTCAGCCTCCCAAGTACTGGCAGCACAGGCATGTGCCACCAAGCCCAGCCTCCTGACTGATCTTTTATTAAGATATGAGAAGAAAGGAAAGATAACCAAAAAACCCCTACCCAGTGTTTTTCTGATGAGTCTTCCTCCATCCCTACAGGTTTCCACGTCAGCAAACTTAAGGGAATGGAAGAGAAGGAAAATGGTCACGTGAAAGGCAGGCAGGAGCGCCAGGACCCCACTGCACACCGGGAACGAGCGTAAGGACTGCAGTAACACTCACACGTGCGGGATGGTCGTTCTGAAAATATCCAACATACAGTTGCACGTTTCATCCCAGACATCAGGACTGAATTTCTCTCCGTTGGATATTACTAAGTTTTCTAAGCAATTTGTACCTGATCGAGCCAATTGTTCATTATCTGCAAAATGAAACAGTATCTCTCATTAAACTTGAACTGGTTTTTTTTTTGGTATTGGGGACTGAACCCAGTGGCATTCTACCTCCGAGCTACACCCCCAGCCCAATTTTATTTCTTATTTTGAAATAGGGTCTCACTAAGTTGCAGAGGGTCTCACTAAGTTGCTGAGGCTGGCTTTGAACATGCGATCCTCCTGTCTCAGCCTCCCAAGTACTGGGACTACAAGCATGCACCACCATGGCCGGCTCTGAACTGCTGTTCTGATGCCGACCAGGTCCCAGATGCTTTTTATTGTGGCTGGAGACTGTGGTTGGAGGATCTGTGAGCTTTTCCCTGCCAGGCGCTGGGTACTGCACGCAGGACTTCATGAATGCGAGGCAAGTGCACTACCTGAGCTCCAGCCTTGGCCAATGGCTTGCCAGCTTTTAATTAATGAAGCAAGGCTACAGACAACATTAAAAGTTTTATAGGCTACACCATTAAGAGATAAAATGATTTGTCATAATTTTATAGCTAGGGATGGAAGAAGGTCAACATTTTGCTACTTTCTTTATTTTTTAATTTTTTGGTGCTGGGGAATTGAACCCAGGGGCAGCCTACCTCCAAGCTACACTCCCATCCTTTTTATTTTGAAACAGGGTCTTGCTAAATTGCTGAGGCTGGCCACAAACCTGCAATCCTCTTGTCTTGGCCTTCCAAGTACTGGGATTACAGGCATGTGCAACCATACCCAGCAGCATTTTGCTAATTTAACTGGCTCATATATGAGAAATGGCAAAAGAAGATGGAAAATATCAGATCAGTGTTTCTAAAAATTTAGTTACTCACATGCTACCATTCCAAGTTTTGTCATCTAAATAGTATCAATTGTCTTATCATTTATTTTAACATTGAGTCACTTTTTGAAAAACTTCGCTAAAAATTTAGCATTGCCCTAAGCCAAAATTATCTATGGAATCCAGGTCTGTCGTGCAAGATGGGTCTTTTTGTTGATACACACTAAATTAAACATACAACTAGCCGGGGGTGGTGGCGCACGCTTGTAATCCCAGTATTTGGGAGGCTGAGACCGGAGGATCCGGGTTCGTGGCCAGCCTCAGCTACTTAGTGAGGCCCTCCGCAACTTAGTGAGACCCTGTTTCAAAATAAAGAATAAAAAATAGGGGTGGGGGTGTAGCTCGGAGGTAGAATGTCTCTGAGTTCCATCCCCAGTACTGCAAAAAAAAAAAAAAAAAATACAACTACTTGAAAAAATATCCACTGATGAAGCTGTTGCTCTTACTCCAAAAGTGCACTTGTAATATTTTTTACTATAGAAAATTAGGAAGAATAGTATGATGCATAAAGGTACATCTTTTAAAAAAAAAAACAACTATATCATATCTTAAAGAAGTACTTTATAAACTGACTGGGAAGGGGGTTGTTTTCACATTCTGATTAATTTAAAAAAACATGTTTTCACCCATTAAGTTGAACATTGCATTTCTTGTGATTATACCTATGCTTTTTTTTTTTTTCGGTGCTGGGGATTGAACCCAGGGGGGGGCATTCTACCTCCGGGCTATACCCCCAGTCCTATTTTTTATTCTTTATTTTGAAACAGGGTCTCACTAAGTTGCGGAGGGCCTCACTAAGTAGCTGAGGCTGGCCGCGAACCTGTGATCCTCCGGTCTCAGCCGCCCAAGTACTGGGATTACAAGCGTGCGCCACCACACCTGGCTCATACCTATGCTTTTATATAATGGAAAAATTAACCTCTTAGTAAGACTAAGTGAGAAAAATGATGCCCAGCGACTTAAAGAATACCTTGTTTAACACACCACTGCAACTGTGCAAACACGTCAGAAAGAAGCACTTCATTCAGAGCTTCATAAAACTGGGTGAACACATCGCAAATAGCATACAGCGCGTGGTTGCAGGTTGTCGTCATCCACTCAGATTTCTGAAAAAACAATAAAAAGGTAATTCTTTTTTTTTTAATGGAACGCTTCACGGATTTGTGTGTCATCCTTGCGCAGGGTCCATGCTAATCTTCTCTGTATCGTTCCCATTTTAGTATATGTGCTGCCGAAGCTAGCACAAAAAGGTAATTCTTAAATGCCAATCTCTCTGCACTAGGAGGGGTCTTCCTATATACTGTTGGCAAAACTGCTCTGGAACGCAATGTGGCAATATGTATTAGCAGTCTTAAAAATGTCCATGCCCTCTGACTCAGTAACACTTCCTCCAGAAATTGATCCTATAGAAATAATCAAAGCTTTGTTCGTAAAAGTTTAAGAAGAAAGATGTTTATCACAATGGCATTCATATACCGAAAACACAACAGAACCTAATTTCCTGAAATGTGGGCATTAAATTAACATTAACTAGAATATTAAAGTCATTCAAAACAAGACTTACAGAAAATGTTAATGATCTGGAAAAAATTACATTATGCTAATCACTCACATCTTACACCAAAATTTATTTTTTTTTGCGTACTGGGGATTGAACCCAGGGGCATTCTACCTCCAAGGTACACCCCCAACCCTATTTTTCATTCTTTATTTTGAAACAGGGTCTCACTAGGTTGCGGAGGGCCTCACTAAGTAGCTGAGCATGAAAGAAGAAATATAAACTACCAATGACACGAGAGGAAATATGAAGCCTATGTGCCGGGCGTGGTGGCGCACACTTGTAATCCCAGTACTTGGGAGGCTGAGACCGGAGGATCCAGGTTTGTGGCCAGCCTCAGCAACTTAGTGAGGCCCTCCGCAACTTCGTGAGACCCGGTTTCAAAATAAAGTATAAAAAATAGGGCCAGGGGTGTAGCTCGGAGGTAGAACGCCCCTGGGTTCAATCCCTGGTACCG